>JAHKKF010515762.1:3124-26201 GCA_019740295.1 Labeo calbasu
AGATTCACATATAATGTACTCACCCCCTTGTCATCCAAGATGTTCATGTCTTTCTTTCTTCAGTTGTAAAGAAATGATGTTTTTTGAGGAAAACATTTCAGCATTTTTCCCCATATAATGGACTGATATGGTGCCCCGATTTTGAACTTCCAAAAGGCAGCTTAAATGCGGCTTCAAACAATCCCAAATGTGAAAGAAAGAAGGGTCTTAACTAGCGTAACGATCGGTTATTTTCATAAAAATAATACATTTTATATACTTTTTTAATGTCAAACGCTCGTCTTGTCTTACTCTGCCAGTTTATGACAGTTAGGGTATGTCAAAAAACTCCCATCTCATGTTCTCCCTCAACTTCAAAATCATCCTATATCGCTGTTTTACCTTTTTTGTTAAGTCTTCTATGCATGTTTACTTTGCAAAGACTGGGTCGGTACTTCTGCAGTGATGTAGGATGATTTTGAAATGATTTTTGAAGTTGAGGGAGAAAAGACAATTGGTGTTTTTCAACGTACCCTAACTGTCTTGAACCAGAATACACAGAGTTCAACGAGGGCAAGACGAGTGTTTGAGAATAAAAGTAATTAAATTGTATTTTTTTAATGAAAATAACCAATTGTTTTGCTAGATAATACCCTTCTTCCTCGGCTGGGATCATTTACAACCACATTTGGGATCGTTTGACGCAGCATTTAAACTGCATTTTGGAAGTTCAAAATCGGGTACCATATCAGTCCATTATATGGAGAAAAATCCTGAAATGTTTTCCTCAAAAAACATAATTTCTTTACGACTGAAGAAAGAATGACATGAACATCTTGGATGACAAAGGGGTGAGTACGTTATATGTGAATCTTTGTTTTGGAAGTGGACTTCTCCTTTAATCTTTATTAGGGCTACTAAAGAGATTCAGTCAAGAGCAGTAAGTGATTTTCTGTTTTTCTTTTGTTGCTTGATTAACATCAATGCCACAGACAATAGCAACTAAATTAGGCTGCTGCCCCTTTAAAACCGAATGCAGGAATGCAACGTACTGATGCATTCTCCCTACTGTTTACGTTCACCTAAGACGTAATGTGAATACTCATCAAAACGGACAATTCAACATAATTTTGTGTGTATTTCTCCATTCATGGGTTGCTAAAGAGCACTCGTGTGTTGTGTGAGAGGTGCTGCTTCAGTGTCATAAAACTGGACCGAATTGAGTTCTCTTTTGCATCGTGTCGTCAAACTTATCCAAATGTCTGCTCTTCTCTTACTCACAGATACTGACATTTTTTTAACATTTTATGAGATGTGCAGCAAATGTATGCTAGCTTATGTCCTGCCAGATATCTAACCTCCGAAAAATGCTGCAGATTCGTTCTGAATGAATCTCTTCCCAAATCGTCCCTCCCTAACATTTTCATCTCGTTTTTATTAGTTGATGAAAATGTCAATAGATTTTTGTCATAGTTTTTGTCATTCAAAACAAGGTTTTGTTTCATTATCGTCTTGTTTTCGTCAGTGAAAAAATGTTGACAAAAATTATGACAAAATTAACACGAAATGAAAACAAACTGTATTGTGCCATGTCAGGCTATGTAATTTATTATTTTATGACTATTTTTCTACCACATGTTTTGGAATTACAGACACAAGCACTACTAGATACTATAGTTTAATTAGAACTCACATGCCACTGCATGATATAGGAATTAGCTCATTTATATACAGAGGGTGACCTTTAAAATGTTTGAATTTTACACAGACAATTTTAGAAAACAGGATCAAACCTAGTTAGTGTCATCCCTGGTACCCACATGTCAAAACCTGTTACTCTAAAAAGTAACAGGTTGACAGTAACAGCTTTGATGATTTCAAACAAATTTGCTAAATCTTAGCTAACAGTTATTGTGACATATTGTGCACTTTGAAAGGATTTAACTTATTATATTAAAATGTAAGAAATAATTGTTTAGATTTATTGAAACTGCATGATGGCCCCCCTCAGTCAAGCCTCATAATTCATAAAAAATGGAACATTATTAGAGGAGTGAGAGAAACGTGCTTATGTTTTAAGTGTTGAAAGCCTGGTTGAGAGATGATATAACCAGGGTTGCCAGGTTTTTACAACAAAACCCACCCAATTGCTACTCAAAATTAGCCCAGTCGTGTTTTGGAGGGGTTCCCCCCGGTAAAAACTCGCATTTCAGGAACCGTCCATCCATTCATTGATCCATCAGGGTCGCTTCAACCCGCGGACACAGTGTTAAAGTAGCCCAATTCCGCAGGAAAAGTGCGGACTTGGCAACACTGGATGTAACTTCCTAGAAATTATGTCACTTGAATGTACATTATTTTACAAGGGTTTTTTGATAAGGATAACAGGGCTGACATCAAATCAGGGGACACCAATAAAATGATTTATATTGTATAGAAAAAATGCATACGTATGCCAAAAACATTGCTTAATAATGAGACTATATTTAGAACAATATGCAAATGTGATTTTATATCATTTTGCCTTTAATTTGCAAATTAAAAGTCCTGCTGAAAAAGACAAATCATAGTGAGGGACAGGCAAAAACATTACCCATACCAGCATAAACGCTATTTAAATTATTTAAAATAATATGAGGCACTGGCTCCCTTGCCTCCTCAGAATGAACGCTCCTGATATACAGTGTGCATCTGTGTACTACCACATGCTATAATAATACTGTACCTGGGTGTGTATGGCTCATCTGGGGGAGGGGGGATGTAAAGGTCCTGTAGAGCGCAGCTGTCCCGTCTAGATGGGGTGCTGAGGGTACTGGATGGTGTGGCCACACTGCTGCTGGGGCTGGGAGGGATGATGGGCTAAAAACAGTGGTCAGTGAGTTAGATTTAGATTTAGCACTAGTTTACTTCAGTAAAAAGTGCTTTCATTGTTCATCATTTCGTAGAAGATAAAAAACACAAAAAGTCTAAAAGTATAATTGTGTCTGTGCAAGAAGACGTGCAAAAACCAGCATCTATCTCATTTAGGTGTTCAGTCATGCTGAGTTTCCTCTTGCTTTTATGTATTCAAAACGCAAAACACTCTGATGCAGCTTTGGTTCTGTGTAAATAAAATGCCTTCTCTGTGTCTTCAACTTTGCTGTTGTCATGACAATCAGCGTATCTTGTTCGCTGTCAGCTGTGCAGGCAAAAGAGGAAATAAATATGTGCCATTTATATACTGCACAGTCAAGCGTCTAAAATGACATTCCACATTTTCCTCTCAGGGCCACAGTAAAGCTTCCTGATGTGCCAGGGCTTCAGTGGAGCAGGAGAGGAGATTGAGGAAGGAGGGATAAGCACCAGATTAGAGGTAAAAAGATGAAAGAGAAAAAAGGGAGGTTGGCGGGTGGGGGAAGAGTGGAGCGAAGATTTGCCATGCAATCTAGTTGGTCAAAGCCCTAAGGGAGGGGACGAGTGCTTTTAATACTGCTAAAAAAAGAACAGGCACAGATTGGGGGACGACGCCATGGCATATCATCAATTCACACACACCACTTAATCCTCGTGCCGCACGCATCCCATCAGTACCTGCAGGGCGAGGGGCTTCCATCTCATGTTTTTGAGTAAGGCTGGGGCTGACGTGAGAGTGCTCTGAGGTCGCTTCTTCAGCGTGAGGGTCACACCCGCAGGATTGCTACGTAAAGAGTTTACCAGGTTCTTCAGCTGCCAGCCCACCTATGCAAGTTAAACGCACGTGTTCACCTCGTTATACAATCAGAAAAGAATTCAAACATACCATGCATTATGTTGTCTTGTTATTGGGGTCATTCTTCATATACGGTTGAACCACTGATGTCACATGGACTGTTTTATCAATGCTCTTACTACCTTTCTGGGCCTTGGAACATGTCAGTTGCATTGCGGTCTATGCTCAGAAAGCTCTTGGATTTCATTAAAAAATATCTTAATTTGTGTTTCGAAGATGAACAAAGGTATAATTACGGTGTGCAATAGATACACTTACCACTGTCTGATGATTGACCTGTATGACCTCATCACCAGCATGGATTTTCTTACAGCGGTCGGCTAGCGACTGAGAAAGGGAGAGAGAGAAAGCTATTGGATTACACATGGTAAAACAAATTGTTTTTATGATTACATGTCCTTTCTTCAGCTGAGCTGTCCATGTATGTCATATTGAGACTGTACTGAAAGATTGAAAATGACCACTCACTCCCTCTGTGGTGCCCGTGATGACATGTAGGCCATCATAGGTTGATTTGATGTACATGCCCTAGGGCAAGGAGAAAGACACTTTAGAGCCGTTGCCTGAAAATATCGGACACATACTGAGAAAACACTGAAAGAAGCTTGCTGACATGACATGCGAGTATAAATTCTCTCTGACACACAGCCTCATAAAGCAGAGATATAGGGGGAGAGAGAGAGAGATAGGGTATGTGTGAATGTTTATTTTTATCTCTATTCAGGCTTTATTGAGCGGATACTGACAGTGTCAAGTGTGTCTATATGTAATTGTCCAAATGCTACTGCCCAAAGTTCATACAAACACAACTACCAGAATACCATCATCAAATGCAGATGGAGTGAATATGGCTGAATGTCTGTCTATCTGTCTATAACTATCTATCTATGTGTCTCTCTCTCCGTCTCTCTGTCCATCATCTGTCTATTCATTCATCCATCCATCCATCCATCCGTTCGTCTATCTATCTGTCTGTCCGTTCATCCATCCCATCCATCCATCCATCCATCATCTGTCTGTCCATCCATCCAATCGTCCATCCATCTATGTATCAATCTATCTATCTACCTACCTATCTACCCATATATCCATCCATCCATTCATTCATCCACTACCAATCTATCTATCTGACCATCCGTCCATCCATCATCTGTCCGTCTGTCCATACATCTATCATGTGTCCATCCATTCATCCGTCCATCCATCCATTCATCCATCACCAATCTATCTATCTGACCGTCTGTCCGTCCATCCATCCATCCGTCTGTCTGTCCATCCATCTATCATATGTCCATCCATCTGTCTATCCATCCATCCAACTATCTATCTGTCCATCCATCCATCTGTCTATCCATCCATCCAACTATCTATCTGTCCATCCATCCATACGTGCATCCATCCGTGTATCAATCTATGTACCTACTCATATCTACCCATATCTGTCCATCCATTCATCCATCATCACCAATCTATCTATGTATCTGACCGTCCGTCCGTCCATCCATCCATCATCTGTCCATCCATCCATCATGTGTCCTTTCGTCCGTCCATAGATTCATCCGTCTATCCATCCAACTGTGTATTAATGTATGTACCTACTCATATCTACTCATATATCCATCCATCCATTCATTGATCCATCACCAATCTATCTGTTTGTCCGTCCATCCGTCCATCCATCCATCCATCCATCCATCTATCCGTCGTCCGTCTATCATCTCTCCGTCTGTCCATCTATCTATCTATCTATCTATCTATCTATCTATCTATCTATCTATCTATCTATCTATCTATCCATTCGTCCATCTATCTATCATCTGTCCATCCGTCTGTTCATCCACCCATCCATTTGTCCATCCATGTATCAGTCTATCTACCTATCTGCCTATCCATTCATCCATCACCAATCCATCTGACCGTCTGTCCGTTCATCCATCAATCAATATTCTGTCTTTCTGTCCATCCATTCATCATGTGTCCATCCGTCCGTCCATCCATTCATCCGTCCATCCATCCATCTTTCTGTCCATCCGTGCGTCTTTTCTTCTGTCAATCCATCCATTCATCTATCCATCCATCCATCATGTGTCCAGTCGTCCGTCCATTGATTCATCTGTCCATCCATCCAACTATCTATCTCTGTCCATCCATCCATCCATCCATCCGTGTATCAATCTATCATCGACCTATCTACCCATACATCCATCCATCCATTCAGCGATCCATCACCAACCTATCTATCTGTCGGTGTGTTTGTCTGTCTATCCATCCATTATCTGTTCATGTGTCCATTTGTCCATCCATCTATCTATCTGTCTATCTGTCTGTCTGTCTGTCTATCTATCCGTCCATTGCTCCTTCCATCCATCCATCTATCTATACTTCTGATTGTCAGTCCATCTGACAGATAGATAAATAGATAGATAGATAGATAGATAGATAGATAGATAGATAGATAGATGGACAATCAGAAGGATAGGTAGATGGATGGTTTTATAAACTATTATAAAAAAAATATTTCAATAAATAGATAAATATTAAAAAGTGCCCATTCAAACTCTTTTAACACTGTTCAAAAACTGTTTAAAAAACATCCTAGCTGGAAATCTCCTGAAATTTGTGCATACGGTGGAGAGATGGGAAATCCAGGCACCCAGATACCCACCAGTCCCTCTGTGGACCTTATGTTGTCCAGCTGCACCACTTCCAGATGGGCGGCCTGGGACACCATGGGGTCCGAAGAGAGGGAAATGATGTGGTCACACACGCCTGAAAGTGTCTTACACTGAGGACAGAGAGAAAAGAGAGAAAAGTTTAATAATTTTACATATCCTGACCAAGACAGGCACAATAAAGTCTCCTAGCTGAAGCTGCTGATGGGCTACAATATGCTGATGATTTTGTTGCATGTTCACAGCAACACTTATTAAACACCATCTGCGCTGAGACCGAATGTCGCGAGGATGCACCTTATTATAATGCAATCATGTGACCAGGATGGTCTCATAAGCATAATTCTTTATGATCTTGCTGTCTTATTTGAATTGATCCGTCCAATCACAATTCTCCCTCAATCTGCTGCTGGTGACTAATCAGTAAAGGTGTTCCTGGTGTTGCACATGGAAAAACTCTCTCCCTCTCGCTGTCACTCTCAGATGAAATGTGGCCTGTCCTGGTATTTATAGCAGAGAGCCAGCTGTACCCTGACTGACACTGCAGCATGGGCTAGACTCCATGAATCAAATGTGAATTTCTTTCTCTCTCACTCACCTCTAGCACACACATAGTCGCTCTCTTTTTCTCACTTCAACACAGATTTCTATTTTTGAACAGAGGAGCTAGATAAGGAGTTTTATGTAAATGAATCAAGAGGTTGTGTGAAAATATAAATGTCACTCTTACCACATGCAATATCTTATTTTCCGTCTCATACACTGTGCCGTCCTAAAACACAAGAAGAGAAAATGTCATTTTAACAATTACATTCCAATGCCATCACACTTACAGTCTCATTACTGAAAGACGAAAGATATGATTGAAACTTCCTAATATATTTCAATTATAATGCAAACCAAAAATGGTTCTTAATCAATGTTTTTATTTAGTTTTCCAGTAAAAAAAAAAAAAAAAAAACTATATGTTTTTTTAAAGTATAGATATTTTTACTGGACAACAATTAACTTTTTTTTCCATAGTGTTACGTAATACTAAATGATTATATAATGCTTTATAGTTAATGTGCATTCATGTCATGAAACTTTAATTAATATATATTAAAATGTGAATCATCACAACTATTACATAACATTGCTAATGGCATATCAACAAAAGTTATAAAATGCTTTCCAGTTATGTGATATGAGCACATTGTATAATTTCTGCTCTAATGGGTAAGCACAGTTTTGGGATATCTCAGATGGGAAGCTACAAGCCTTGCTTGTAGGACACAGGGAGACAAAGATTTGCTTGCTGGCACAGAGTCTTGCACCTATCTGAAATAGCCAAAGGCAGCGTTCTCTGTCTTGAGCAGACAGCTGAGGAGGAGATGAGTCATCCTCCCACACTGAACCTGGTGCAATGCTTTTCCTTTTCCTCCACTCATTTGCTCATTTCCTTCACTCTCCATCACTCTGCTTAACAGTAGTCTAATTTCCAGCCTGTGGGTGAAGGAGCTCTGGGAGCTTGACTGGCCGCACGCATGATTAATGTTAAACATATTGGGAATCTCCTTCAGCACACAACCTACTCATTACAGGCTGATTAAAAAGAGAGTAAATAAAGCTTCAGAAAATACATTAGTGTTTAATTAAGAGAGAAGAACTTTATGTAAAGTTTGAATGTGTGAAAGGCCCTTCAGAGCGAAGATGATACAATATGAGATTTGCAAGCTGTGGCATTTTCAACAAGTATCATTAAGAGCCAATTGTACAGGCCTTCTGTATTTCATATGTTCTGGGACACATCGCTTTTCTTCCACCTGGGACAATGTGTCCTTGCCCTCAATGGCCCATGCCAGAGCAGCACTATTTCAATCCAGGACAGAAAATTGAGAAGGAGAAAAAACACCCATGGCCTCCTTCTAAAGAACCTTCTGCCCTAGAAACTTTACCCTGCTTTCCAAGCATTCTCAAAAAAGACATTTCAGTCCTAGAGTGCTGAAATATGGCGTGACACTGGTGTGGGTGAAACGTAGAAAATAGACTAGGTCAGACTTTTCACTGCTGTATTTCATTTGATGGATATGGGATTTAAAGGGACAGTTCACTGACTTCTTTATGCACTTATGCTTCAGTCTTCTCCCAATCTGATGTCAAACAAAATGTTTCTCATCAGGCCCAAATAGATTATCACTCTTAACACTAAAGTGAACTTTGGACCAGTTCTCCTCTCTAAACACAACATGCTCCTCAGCAAAAGTAAGCTTAGCCTTTGATTCCTTCAGCTGATGAGAGGCTTGGTCATTGCAAAGTGCACTTTCAATACGACTTCTCTTAAACATGCTAAGACAGATCCTTACCCTGTTGACAAGCAATTCCAACTGCAGTGCTGGACCGATTCCCCACTGAGAGTCTCTGCATTATCCTGTCTTCTCGTGCATTTGTCTAACGTAGACTACCAGCCTTTCAGGGGGACTTAGTCAATGTCAAATCACATATTTGGAATGAACAACTTCTCTTGAAATGCCCTATTTTAAGTTCTTTTTTTTAAATATCTTATTTAGGTTTTTTATACTGCGCTTCAGAATACAATTAATTTATGAAATACGCTCTAAAATCTGCCCTCCTACTCCTCTTAGGATAACTTCAAATAGGCAAGCAATTCCAGCTGCAGTGCTGAACCGATTCTCCATTGAGAGTCTCTGCATTACCTTGTCTTCTCATGCATTTGTCTTACATGGACAACCAGCCTTTTTGGGGACTTGATGAATTAGTGTCATTGTAAACCTGCAATATTCGGGAAATCACAGATTTGGAACGACCAGCTTCTCTTGCAATGGCTGAAAGTGTCATTTGGCCTTCATCTGGACAAACTCCTGTCACAGGGTTTCAGTCACTTTAGAGCGGCCTGCCATCTTGCAATCTCAGTAAAAATTAAAGGAATGCAGGCAGTTAAATGGGGTTTGTCATATAATTAAAGAAATTAGCACCAGGTGCCAGATTAACACCAATAACTTGGAGGTACCTGTAAGTGTTATCTAATTTTCTTTTTCTAATAATTTTAATTTTTCAGATATCTCATTCAAGTTTTTTATACTGCGCTTCAGAATATAATTAATTCATTAAATATGCTCTAAAAACTGCCCTTCCACTCCAGTCAGAATAGCTTCAAATAGGCAAGCAATTCCAGCTGCAGTGCTGAACCGATTCCCCATTGAGAGTCTCCGCATTATCCTGTCTTCTCATGCATTTGTCTTACGTGGTCAATCAGCCATTTTGGGGGACTTAAATGAATTAAGTGTTATTGTAAACCTGCAATATTTGAGAAATCACAGATTTGGAATGACCAACTTCTCTAGCAGTGGCTTAAAGGGTCATCTCCTTGGCCTTCATCTGGATAACCTGCTATCGCAGGGTTTCGGTCACCATAGACTGGCCAAATATCTTGCAGTCTCAGAAAAAATTAGAAGAATGCTGCCAGTTAAAAGGGGTTTATCATATAATTAAAGAAATTAGCACCAGGTGCCAGATTAACACCAAAAACTCTGAGGTATCTGTAAGTGTTGCCTAATTTTCTTTTTCAAATATCTCATTCAAGTTTTTACACTGTGCTTCAGAATACAATTATTCATGAAACCTATCTAAACCTGTCCATCTACTTCTGTTAGGATAACTTCAAATAGGCAAGCAATTCCAGCTGCAGTGCTGAACCCATTCCCCATTGAGATTCTCTGCATTATCCTGACTTGTGCATTTGTCTTACTTGGATGACCAGCCTTTTTGGAGGACTTGAATGAATTAGATTCATTGTAAACCTGCAATATTCAAGAAATCACAAATTTTGAATGACCAACTTCTCTTGCAGTGGCTGAAATGGTCAACATGCCTTCATGCGGACATGTGGACAACCTCTTGTTGCAGAGTTTCGGTCACCTTAGAGCAGCTCGCCATCTTGCACTCTCAGTGAAAATTGGAGGAATGCTGCCAGTTAAATAAGGTTTAAGCTATAATTAAGGAAATTAGCACCAGGTGCCAGATTAACACCAAAAGCTTGGAGGTATTTGTAAGTGTTCTCTAATTTTGAGTTTTTTTTTTTTCAAATATCTCATTTATGCTTTTATACTGTGCTTCAGAATACAATTCATTTATGAAATATGGTTTAAAAACTGCCCTTCTACTCCTGTTAGGACAACTTCAGATAGGCAAGCAATTCCACGTGCAGTGCTGAACCGATTCCCCATTGAGAGTCTCTGCATTATCCTGTCTTCTTGTGCATTTGTCTTGTGGACAACCAGCTTTCAAACTTGAAATTTAGGAAATTGTAGGTTGTTCTCTTTTTTTTGACAGTTGACAGCAAAAAACACTATCCACTTTCATTTAACAGAAACTTAAGTGAAAGCAAAATGAGATGGAAGAAAGAAATAATACAGGTTTGAAACGACATGGGAGTGAATTTTGGAGTGAACTATTCCTTAAAAAAAATAAACAAATAAAAGTGTTACATAATAATCTGAGTGTTTGTGTCCATACCTGCTGAACTATTGTGGTTAACTCCAAACACAGCTGAATCACATTATTCCTGGTCATGGAATAGTCTGCCACGGCAGCAAACGGAGACCTGATGAAGAAGTAACACCTGCCATTAACCATTAGATCACTTCTAATCACAACCACATTTTCTGTCTAACCTTCCTCAGTCTCGCTGCACTGCCAAATGTGTCTAATTTCAGGCAGTGCAGGACATTCATGATGAGAAATGAGACCTTAAAGGAGGTGACCCAAGAAGGATGTGGAGAGGGAGGGAGATGAAGATTAACAAAAACAGAGAGAGACAGACAGAGCTGAAAGCGAGAGGAGAGAGAGGATTTCTCGCTCCAATGCACTAATTTACAGAGGCTCAGGCGGCAGGAGGAAGCTCTGCTCACATGCTCCATCATACAGACTGCAAAGATCACTGTCTTTCTATCACCATGAGTCTTTACTTTACATCATGCTGCTTCCTTTTGTGGCCATAATATCCTGATAGAGCACTGAATTTTCATCTTACGATATCTTTTCGCTGAATATGCTACATATATATGGTGTATATTAATTACACAGAATAGACAAGACTCAGAAAGAAGAAGACCTGGCCTGTGGGAGCAGTTTTTACTTACCTTGTCAACATTTTCACGGGCACCAACAGATTTTTTTTTCTACTATTTCCAATTTTAGTAATGTATTTACACTTCTGTTCAAAAGTTAGGGGTCAGTATTTTTTTTTAAATGAATAAAATCAAACTTTTATTCAGCAAAGGCAAAATAAATTAATCAAAAATTACTATACATTTATAATGTTACAAAAGAATTCTATTTGAAATAAATGCTGTTTTTTTAAAGAATTCTGACAAAACGTATCATGGCGTCCACAAAAATATTAAGATGCACAACTGTTTTCAATACTGATTATAGGAAATGTTTCTTAAACACCAATTCAGYATATTAAAATTATTTCTGAAGGATCATGTGGCGCTGAAGACTAGAGTAATGATGCTGAAAATTCAGCTTTGTCATCACAGGAATATATTGTTTTGAATTATATATTTAAATACAAATTACAATTCGAATATAATTTGTAATAATATTTCACAATATTATTGGTTTTACTGTATTTTTAAAATTATTTTTGGTGAGCATAAATGCCTTACAAAAAAAAAACAAAAAAAAAACACTACCCCAAATTTTTGAATGGTTTAGTATATATACCCCAAAATGTTTCATAAAATATTTGTTAAAAAAAAGCAGTAATATTTATTTAAAAAAGGCAGTAAATGCACCTTTTACTATTTACTACTTTTCAATGAGTTAATGAATTTATATCTATCCTTAAAAATCCAAAAACGTAAATAAATAAATAAATAAATATTCCCCAATTTCTGTTTTTTTCCCCTCAGATTTTTCTCTTTTCTTCTAGTTTTATTAATTTTTTTATTTTCATTTTTTTTAGATTACGTTTTTTTCCATTTTTATTTTTCTAGATGGTTAATGACAGTAGTTTTGGTTTTTCTCACAAGAAACGGTGACTCTCAGAACAGTACTAGAGATTATTTTATGTGTTCATGTAGTCATATATTGAGACAGCAGAGGCTGAAAACACTAGTGTGTTAATGAAACTGCGCGTCTGCGACATTCATTCACACAGAGACACGCAAAACATATTTAAATAGTATTTTTACATCTTAATATTCACAGACCACTAGTCTATATTGCAATTTTTAAATTAGATTTTTGGGCTTTTTTGTGCCTTTAATGGACAGGACAGTAGAGAGTGGGATCTGCAAAAGACTTTGAGACGGGAATCGAACTCGGGTCGCCACGAGCAGTTATACCATATGTTGGCGCACTAACTACAAGGCTATTGGCGTCAACTATATTGTGTTTTGATGTAAATGTACTGACGTACTTTTGATTTGTTCATTCAAAATTTGGCAAATTTCATGACATTCCGCATTACACAGTAAATTCCATGATTCTGTCTGCATTTTCCACATCGTGGAAATCATAGGGCCCAACAATTTTAATAAAACCTATGTAAGATAGCTAAATGTCTTTTACTTCTTTACAACATAAATTCTAACAAAAATGTTTAATATATTACAGAGTCCAATTTTAACAATGTGTTTCATGACACACAACAACTTCATTTGTTCCAGATCGGTTCAGAAGAAACTTGTATGTGAACACTCCAAATGAACCATATCAGATATCTACTGCAGTGTGACTGACCCAAGACACTGACTAGCAGAAGAACTAATCAACTAGTCGACTAGTAATACAGAAATCTCCTGAAAGCACAAGGGCATCGTTTATCTTAATGAGTGCACTGAGCGCACATATCTGACTCCAGGGTTCTTATCTTACACTTTATAATAAGACTGTAACAAACGAAAAGTCGATCACCCAGGACCGCACTCCTGCTGTCATCCTGTCTGGGGAGAATAAATGAGGGAGACCCAGAGGCCAGGAATAATCTAGGGAGATCCAGCAGCAGATTAATTGCGCTCTGGAATTATGAGTGTGTGGTTAGATGGAAGACTTGGCGTACTGCACTAACGAGGAGGCGTGGCTGACGAGAGCTTCAGCTGATGAAGGAATTAACGCAAACCCACAAAATGCGACCTTGCGCACACACTTGAGAGATAAACAGAAGCGCTTAGCAGGCACGCTGGCCGCTTTCAGGGCCAGCTCCTCCGAAAACAGAAGAGACTTACGTAAGCTCTTTACTCATCTTTTGTTTGTCAGCTGATTGCTCATGGGTGTTACATAAGGAAATCGGCATGATCGTGTCATCTGTGGCCTCTCGCATGACCTCACTGATGAGCTCCAAACAATGGAGCCTTTTAAATGAGATGGGGGTCATGTGACTGTACGCATGGTAGATAAAGAAACGGGATCACTGAGGCTGCTTCGACTGAACTTTGTGTTTGCTTGTACATAAATACAGCAGCCCTAAAAGACACTTTTGGACATTTTAAATGTATGAATATAAAATATCAAATTATGCAGCATCTGCAAACAAATTATGCCAAGTAACTGCTTTTCTAAACCATTTAGCAATGCTTTTTTAGTAGATGTGTGATGTTAGTTCCTTTCATAGCACAGGTGTAGTTTATCACATTATGATCATTTTAACATATCTATTGTTTTATCATCAGTATAGTATTTTTTATTTGTGAAAAAATTATTTAGTGGTATCTTTCTTTAAATGCCATTTTGACACATAATGCAAAAAACATCCATAAATTAAAGGGATAGTTCACCCAAAAATCTAAATTCTGTCATTAATTACTCACCCTCATGTTGTTCCAAACCCATAAGACCTTCATTCGTCTTCAGAACACAACTTAAGATAGTTTTGATGAAATCCAAGAACTTCTGACCCTGTAAAACTTGTAAAACTTTACTTTTTGTACGCAAAGAAAACAAAACACGACTTAAAACTTTAAAATACAACTATATTAAAATATTTCTTCTCTTCTGTGTCAGTCTTCAACACACAGAAGAAAATCAATTAAATAAAGTCTTTTTTTTGTTTTCTTTGTGCACAAAAACTATTCTCGTAGCTTCATAAAATTACGGTTGATCCACTGATGCCACATGGACTATTTTAACGATGTTCTTACTACCTTTCTGGACCTTAAACATGGTAGTTGCATTGCTGTCTATGCAGGTTCAGAAAGCTCTCGGACTTCATGAAAAATATCTTAATTTATGTACCAAAGATGAACGAAGGTCTTACGGATTTGTAACGACATGAGGGTGGGTAATTAATGACAGAATTTTCATTTTTGGGTGAACTATCCCTTTAAGTGTGGCTAAAGCTTTTATTATTAGCTTGTATTTTTATATTCAGTTTTCATTTTTAGTACTTTTAGTAACTCTGTTATGCCCTTTTATAATTTTTTTAGTTGTTTATTAAATAGTTCTAATTAGCTTTAATTATTAAATTATTTACAACAGTTTTAGTCATTTAAAAAATCTAATTTTTATGTACATTTTTTATTTAATATTTATATTTCACTTTCAATTAACAAAAACTATTTGAAATAATTTTAGTTTTAGTCAACAGTAACAATACTGTTGTTCAAATACTTTAGGGACTGCAGGGTCAATAATTAATGAGGGATTTTTGGCAAAAAATGCCACCAAACTAAACAAAAATGCCCCATAAATTTAATACAAAGTGGAAAAAAATGCCCCTGCACAACTAAACAACGTATTACAGTTGTCGCGATTAAAATTAAATGTGAAAATGAATTAAAAAAGCATAAAATCGTGGAATTACATTTTGATTCACTCGCACTGCATCAGATTGCTTTTACGCACTGTTTTGTGCAGCGTTGAGCCTTATGACCAATCAAACGCATTTCTGTTGAACTTAGGACTGCATTGGCCAATCAGAGGCGCTTAGATTAGTCAGTGCTGAAAATGCCGGAGCTGTTTATGAGTGTCCTTTGCGAATTCTGTCATCATAAACAGCACAGTGCAGATACAATGCAGATTCAGTGATTATAACGGGATTTTTTGCATAACTTGTGCTAGACTTGGCTGACGTCACGGACTGACATTTTTCTGTGAAGCTAGAATGTCGTGCCCAAAACGAAACAAAAATGTTTTATATTGTTTTCTATATCGATATTAACAATCATGATGACAATATAAAGAGCAATAATCAATAATAATGATTTCTGTCATAATATTGCAGCCCTGTGAGCTCCTGTTTTTTATCATTTAGATACAATTTTAAACAGTCTATTGTTATTGACAACAGTGTAAAATATTAATTAAAGTAATTGGGTAAATTTAAGTATTTGACATTAAAGACAACATATGGTTTTTATAATAATAGGGTGATTATACAAATTTCCCCTTATAAATGTAAAAAAATGCTCTTGGAAATCAATTCAAGGGTGCAAATATTGCCCCTTAATGGAAAAGGTTATTTCTGACCCTGATATGCTGCTGCACAGTTTAATGAATTTGAATATGAAAATGTGTCTGTACACAAATTCTGTGTTTGTGTCTCTTTGCAGGACTAACCTATCCAACCAAGCCAGCAGGCTCTTGGCGGCAGCGATGAGGTCAACTACAGAGGTCAGAAAGTCATTAGGAAGTTTTCGGGTGGCTCTGCCATCATAGTGACCGCCCCTCCGCCGTCCCGTAATGAAATTCTGCAGGTTCTTGGCTGATGCGTTCAGCTTATGGGTCAGAGTCTTCAGGTTCTCTGTCTCTAGTCCATAATTCTGAATAAAAAAAGAGAAGGGGAGACCATCACAACTTTCAAGAAAAGACAAACTTTTTGTAAGCATGGCTAAGCTATGACAATAAAAAAGGCATTTCCTATAAATAAACTTTTTAATCTCTTTTTTCAATTCTCACTTCTACTCCAGCTTCTGTATACTGTAGCTTACTGTTGAAGCTCTGCAGTGTGGTACTGCATATATTTTTGGCTCTTGTGTGACAAATCGCTTGTGATGTTCCATATTTGTAAGTCGCTTTGGATAAAAGCATCTGCTGAATGATTAAATATACATGTAAATGTAAATGAAACGGAGGGAGAGAATGAAAGGGACTGGGGTAGCAAGTTAGAAAGGTAGGGTAAAGGGAAGGTCAGAGGCACTCTGTGATACAGCACAAGTTCACTGGGAAAAAGTAGTTTGAGTGGTTTTAAATAATGGAGGAAAGAAAATAGAGAAGGAGAAAAGGGTCATTTCGAGGCACACAACTCACGCTATGTTAACCTGTAGTCTAAATGAAAAAGTACTTTGCTATAAAAACATATATGAATATATTAATATATACACTACCAGTCAAAAGTTTTTGAACAGTAAGATTTTTAATGCTTTTAAAGAAGTCTCTTCTGCTCATCAAGCCTGCATTTATTTGATCCGAAGTACAGCAAAAACAGTATAATTTTTAAATATTTTTACTATTGCAAATAACTATTTTCTATTTGAATACATTTTAAAATGTAATTTATTCCTGTGATTTCAAAGCTGAATTTTTAGCATCTTTATGATCCTTTAGAAATCATTCTAATATTCTGATTTGCTTCTCAGAAAACGTTTTTATTATTATTATGTTGAAAACAGCTGAGTAGAATTTTTTCAGGTTTCTCTGATGAACCGAAAGTTCAGAAGAACAGCATTTATCTCAAACAGAAATCTTTTGTAACATTATCAACGTCTTTATTATTACTTTTGATCAATTTAAAGCATCCTTGCTAAATAAAAGTATTAATTTCTATCAGTTCTTTATTTTTGCAATATATTTTAAATGAAATTTATTCCTGTAATGCAAAGCTTAACTTTTAGCATCATTACTCCAGTCTTCAGTGTCACATGATCCTTCAGAAATCATTCTAATATGATGATTTGCTGCTCAAGAAACAACTTATTAATATCAATATTGAAAACAGTTATGCTGTTTAATATTTTGTGTCACAGCATTTATGCAAAATAGATTTGTATTATTATAAATGTCTTTACTGTTACTTTTGATCAATTTAATGCATTCTTGTTAAATAAAACTATTAATTTCTTTTTAAAAATCACAGACTTTTGAACAGTACATATTAATATATTCAAGATTTCAGGCTAACATTTGTTGGGGTCTTTGCTGTGTTTTTCCACCACTTTTTCACATTTTGCCCTCAATAGTTAATTTTAAATGCATATGTCTAGTCACAGCAATTTTACAAACATATATTATTATTCATAGATCACTGCTGGTATTGGCCTGTTAGTAGGCAGTGTATGAATCATGGTCAAACCCCTTCCCGATACCCCCTTACAGTCATGTCCTGTGACACCACAGTACGGCTCTCCCAGAATGCCTTGCTGCACACAAAAGCCAGAGGGGGTTTGTCTTGCAATAGAACCAGCATGAGGGATAGATGAGTAATCATATTTAATGCAGCAGGGCTCCATGTTGGACAAACCCAGAGAAGCATTACATAAGAGGCTTTCAGGCACTAGCTGGGCTTAAGCACATGACATAACAAATGGTGGGAACAAAAAAAAGAAGAATACGGGGGGCCAGTTTGCGAATGTCTTGGCTAACATACCCCATTCACCCTCCTTTTTCTCCCCTCTTCCTTCATCCGTTTAGGACTACTGTGTTCCTTCTCTCACACTTTTCTTCGCTCTCCCTCTGAGCCTTTCTCTCCTGTTTTAATTTGTTATCCTTTTCTCGCCCAACTGCTGCCAGTTTTCTACCCACTCTGCCCACACAATCTTTCAGTCGCTCCGCCTCTCTTTCCCTCCTTCTGAACTGGCGTCCTTATTTCTCTTGTACTCCGTCAGAACAGCCTGGAAACTGTGTGCAGGATGACAGTGGGAAATGAAGGGATAATCCAAGGGATTTTCGAGGATTTAAAGTGTTTGTTTTGGCTATTATTAATTGCGCAGGATGCAATTACCATAAACATACATGCAGCATGGGAAAATACGGTCAGGTGTTTCAGGTATAAAGAGAAACATATAGTACTTGATCAATTTGGGTATTTTAATACGACAGTATGTACAAGAGAGGACATGAAACCTCAAATATTGTGCTAAATTGCTAAACTTTTTATACAGTTAAGGTCAAATGTTTACATCCCCCTTTCAGAATCTACAAAATGTTTAAGTATTTTATCAAAGTAAGAAGGATCATACAAAATGCATGTTGTTTTTTATTTAGAACTGACCTGAATAAGATATTTCACACAAAAGATGTTTACATATAGTACACAAGAGAATATAATAGGTAAATTTCAAAAGTTTACATACACCTGATTCTTAATACTGTGCTGTTACCTGAATGATCCACAGCTGTGTTTTTCTGTTTAGTGATAGTTGTTTATGAGTCCCTTGTTTGTGCTGAACAGTTAAACTGCCCGTTGTTCTTCAGAAAAATCCTTCAGGTCTCACAAATTATTTGGTTTTCCAGCATTTTTGTGTATTTGAACCCTTTCCAACACTGACTGTATGATTTCGAGATCCATCTTTTCACACTGAGGACAACTGAGGGATTCATATGCAACTATTACATAAGATTCAAACACTGATTGTTGCTTCAGAAGGCAAAACGCTGCATTAAGAGCTGGGGGTGAAAACTTTTGAACAGAATGGAGATGTGTACATTTTTCTTATTTTGCCTAAATACCATATTTTTTCATTTAGTACTGCCCTGATCTTCAAATTCAAAAAGTTTTCACCTCCCGGCTCTTAATGCATTGTGTTTCCTTCTGGAGCATCAATGAGTGTTTGAACCTTCTGTATTAGTTTCATATGAGTCCCTCAGTTGTCCTCAGCATAAAAAGAAGAATCTCTAAATCATACAGCCATCGTTGGAAAGGGTTCAAATACACAAAAATGCTGGAAAACCAAATAATTTGTGGGACCTGAAGGATTTTTCTGAAGAACAGTGGAAAGTTTAACTGTTCAAGACAAACAAGGGACTCATGAACAACTATCACTAAACAAAAAAAAAACACAGCTGTGGATCATTCAGGTAACAACAGTATTAGGAATCAAGTGTATGTAAACTTTTGAATGGGGTCCTTTTATGTGAAATATCTTATTCAGGTCAGTACTAAATAAACAATAACATGCATTTTGTATGATCCTTCCTATTTTGGTAAAAAAAAAATAACATTTTGCACATTCTGAAAGGGGGATGTAAACTTTCGACCTAAACTGTATGCTTGTATCGCTTTTTAACAATTTTCTTTGTCAATGATGTATGCATATGTGTATGTATATAAGTGTATGTTTTTTTTCTGGTTTGTTTATCACTTTGTTTGTATTTCATTTTATTTTATTTTATTTTATTTTACAGTATATTATGTGCCATGACAGGATTTTCTATTTAAGGGAAAGCAAATAAGGGATTCAGGCAGATGTTTCATATGTACAACTTGTTTATATGTGCTCTTCACCCAAAAATAAAAATGACCCCATGATTTACTCACCCTCAAGCTATCCTGGGTTTATATGACTTTCTACTTTAAGACTAATACAGTCAGAGTTATAATAAAAAACCTCCTGGCTCTTCCAAGCTTTATAACGGCAGTGAAGAGGGGTTAAGATTTGGAAGCCCAAAAAACTGCATCCACCCATCATAAAAAGCAAAGATTTCTATCTAAGCCAAGAGGAGAGTGGTTTTCTTTTGCTGTAAACAAAAGCATATTCTCGCTACGCCCTATGTCATCCACTGGAACATCATTCTCTCCTGAAGGAATGTTGACAGTCAGCAGAAGCTAGAGATTATGGTTTATAAAGTTTAATATGGATACTTTTCTTACACAAATGCATCGATTCACTTCAGGTAGCCTTTAGTCACCCCCTGGAGCCATGTGGAGTACTTTTTATGATGGATGGATGCACTTTATTCAGCTTCAAAATCTCAACAGCCATTCACCACCATTATAAAGCTTGGAAGAGCCAGGACATTTATTAATATAACTCTGATTGTATTCGTCTGAAAGAATAAAGTCATATACACCTAGGATGGCTTGAGGGTGAGTAAATCATGGGGTAATTTTTATTTTTGGGTGAACTATCCCTTTAAACCAAACTGTTATTCAACAAGATGCTGTAAAACTTGTGTTCGGTAAGAACACAATGCACCTGTGTGTGTTTGCATATGTGCTCACCAGGGCGCAAAGCAGGTCCACAGCCTCCAGAATGAGTTCCTGGTGGCCGATTCGGGAAACGCCAAGATCCTCGAGCTCCTGATGGGTGATTCTCAACAGCTGTTCACCGCCCACCTTTTCCTGCTCAAAGTTCTTAATATACTGCTGCAGACAGTCATCCAAACCTTAAAAAAAAACACACACAGCAAAATGAAGACGTCATTCAGAGCATCTTCGATACTATGTATTAATTTACAGCACAGCTTGTTTAATCTACTATGAGTATCAGATGAGTAACAGAGATTATAAGCAACCACAGCCATATACGTCTCCCAACATAGGAGTGTGGGAGTCGATTGCATGTTATGTGGTGCCCCACAAATGAGCGTGTACAGCACATATAAAAAAGCTCTCTAGGACAGTAGTGAGATATTGTGAAGGTCTTGGCGCACAGCTGTTTAAACAGGCCTCATTTTGTGGACGGGCACAGACCGAGACACACAACTTTGAAACGCTTTGCTGTCATGAACAGACGTCAGTGGACTTCAAGCACTATTGTCACTAATAAGGGAAGACCTGTTTGGCAAGAGCTAGCTGTTGTCTGGGAAACACATGCCTCCCCCGTGCCCCCTACCCTTCTATACTGATCCGTTGCAATTGTTTTCTTCTCCCACAGATTCACACAAAACAAAACATCATATATTTATAGAAGAGAAACAGAAATGGTTTCACACGTTCAGCTAAACCGAAAGAATTATGCTGTTTTGAGATCATTTATGTACAAGCACAAAGGTAGTTATTCACATATAGTGTAAACCAAACATTCTTAGGACTACGGAAATTATCATTAAAAAAACCTCTCTCTCTATACTATCTATATATACTATATATACATATATATATATATATATATATATATATATACTAACAGTGAAAAGTTTTTTGTACAGTAACATTTTTAATGTTTTTTAAAGAATTTCTTCTGTTCACCAAGCCTGCATTTATTTGATCAACAGTACAGCAAAAACAGTAAAATGTTGAAATATTTTTACTATTTAAAATAACTGTTGCCTATTTTAATATATTTTAAAATATAATTTATTCCTGTGATCAAAGCTAAATTTTCAACATCATTACTCCAGTCATTAGTGTCACATGATCCCTCAGAAATCATTCAAATATGCTGATTTGCTGTTCAAGAAACATTTATTATTATTATTATTATCAAAATTTAAAACAGTTGAGTACATTTTTTCAGTATTCTTTGATGAATAGAAAGATCCAAAGATCAGCATTTATCTGAAATAAAAAGCTTTTGTAACGTTGTACACTACTCCTTTCTAAATATGGAGTCAGTTTATATATATGTTTTTTTTCTGGGAAAAGAAATTATAGAAATGAATACTTTCATTTAGCAAGGACACTTAAATTGGTCAAACGTGATGATTTAAAAAGAGATTTATAATGTTACAGAAGATTTCTATTTGAGATAAATGCTGTTGTTCTGAACTTTCTATTCATTAAAGAAACCTGAAAAAAATCTACTCAGCTGTTTTCAATATAATAATAATAATAAATGTTTTTGAGCAGCAAATCAGCATATTAGAATGATTTCTGAAGAATCATGTGACTGGAATACTGATACTAAAAATTCAGGTTTAAATCACAGGAATAAATTACATTTTTAAATATATTCAAATAGAAAACAGTTATTTTAAATAGTAAAAATATTTAACTTTTTTACAGTTTTTGCTGTACTGGTTTTTAAATTCAGGCTTGGTGAGCAGAAGAGACTCATTTAAAGAACACTAAAAAATCTTACTATTCAAAAACTTTTGACTGATGTATATATATATATGTATATAGTATCGTAAAAAAAAAAACGAAAGCATCCACACACAGTTCCATTTACTAGCATGCATTAGCATTTCAACAAACCTAAAAGCCTCAAATTTGCTTATTAGCTAGTGATTTGAATCAGATTCACTCAGTCAGTAAGTCATACTGGGTTCACTTACTCCCTCACTGAACCACAAGTAGTTAAACATATCTAAAAATAATAAATTAATAAACAGCATTTTAAATAATTTATTAAATATTTTACAAAAACATTCTCAGGGCTCCAGGCTGCAAATTCAGAGCAACAAAAAAATAATTCAATGAAATAAATAAATGAACAAATGAATGAACAAACAAATGAATGAATGAATGATATCATGAAGGAAAAACACTGCGAGCATCCTGATGTTGTTTCTTTATGTATCATTTGGTTTATTGTCAGCAAAAAACATAATGCAAAGTTATGTCTGATTCACAAAGTCTCTTACAAACCCATTCTTTTCGATGAGTCAGTTCATTAAAAGATCATGAATGTGCTTGTAAGTTAAAGGAGAAGTTCACTTTCAAAACAAAGATTCACATATAATGTACTCACCCTCTTGTTATCCAAGATGTTCATGTCTTTCTTTCTTCAGTCGTAAAGAAATTATGTTTTTTGAGGAAAACATTTCAGCATTTTTCTCCATATAATGGACT
>JAHKKF010515763.1:0-10268 GCA_019740295.1 Labeo calbasu
AAAAAAAAAAGCACTGGGATTGAATAAACTTGTTTGCACTGTGTAGATGATGCTGGATCCGTTCTATCCGATGCATCTCCTGTATCATCTCTGGATATCTCCCTGTGTCTTCCAAATGTGCCTCACAAGATACAGGGGCAGTCATTTGTTTAACACTATGGTTACTAATTAAAGGAGAAGTCCACTTCCAAAACAAAGATTCACATATAATGTACACCCCCTTGTCATCCAAGATGTTCATGTCTTTCTTTCTTCAGTCATAAAGAAATTATGTTCTTTGAGGAAAACATTTCAGCATTTTTCTCCATATAATGGACCGATATGGTGCCCCTATTCTGAACTTCCAAAAGTTTAAATTCAGCTTCAAACGATCCCAAATGTGGTTGTAAATGATCCCAGCCGAGAAAGAAGGGTCTTTTCTAGCGTAACAATTGGTTATTTAATAAAAATACATTTACATTACATTTACGCGTTTATCCAAAGTGACATACAAATGAGGACAATATAAACAATCAAGCCAACAAAATAACAACAATATGCTGTGACATGCCCTGGTTAGTCTACATCAGTAGATGTAGCAAGGTTATATACACAGATTAAGCATTACATTATAAGCACTGGCAGGTGAATAACACTTATTATCTCTTCATCACGGCACCTGTTAGTGGATGGGATATATTAGGCAGCAAGTGAACATTTTGTCCTCAAAGTTGATGTGTTAGAAGCAGGAAAAATGGACAAGCATAAGCATTTGAGCGAGTTTGACAAAGGCCAAATTGTGATGGCTAGACGTCTGGGTCAGAGCATGTCCAAAACTGCAGCTCTTGTGGGATGTTCCCGGTCTACAGTCAGTATCTATATCAAAAGTGGTCCAAGGAGGGAACAGTGGTGAACCGGTCGACAGAGTCAAGGGCGGGCAAGGCTCATTGATGCACATGGGGAGTGAAGGACTGGCCCATGTGGTTCAGTCCAACAGACGAGCTACTGTAACTCAAGTTGCTCAAGAAGTTAATGCTGGTGTAGTGAATTTTGCTTTCGCCAACCTAGGGAGGAACCTCTTACTGTATTATCAACATAAGGAAGACACAAGTGTAATAAAATAAATTTTATTAACAAAAGATAGACAAGAGTAATCAACAACTACTAAATGAATACCATGAATTGAAAAGGAATAAAGTGCATAAGATGCATAAAATGCATAAAAGTGATTATGTTGGGTGTTGCTACGTCAGAGCTACGTTATCTGGAAAGATAAACTGTTGCTTCTCTAAAACAAATAAGATGAAGAACCTTATTATGCATCAACAAATATGTGTAAGATTTGTTATCAACTGCAATCAGCTATATAATATCTCATGTAAATTAGAAAAATCATGTACTGATAATATACAACAATGCCAAGGTCTCTGGAAGAGGTTTGGAAGTGATATTTATGTTCTCTGTGGTTGAGTGAGCAGTCCGCTGGACTCAGGACGGAGATGGAGACTCAGGACGTTCTGCATCTGTTGTTGTCTCGCTGGACAAAGGCTCTGAATGTAGAGTATCTTTTCCTCGCAGGGCTCAGACTCAGAATGAAGGTGTTTCTGCTATTGTCTCACCCTCGCAGGGTTCAGACTCAGAATGAAGGTGTTTCTGCTATTGTCTCACCCTCGCAGGGCTCAGACTCAGAACATTGTTGCTCTGTTAGTGTCCCTTCCTTCACCGGACTTAGACTCAGAACAAGGAGTTTCTTTTGGAAGTTTTACCGTTGTATTTCTCACTTTCCAAACCATAACCAGAATGCATTTGGAAATGTTATGAACACATTAAGTCCAAACATGATGGGAAAACATTGAACTGTCATGCATGCATTCATTTGTCCATTAACAGCTGAGTTTGTGTAAAATGTTGCACTACACGTTGCTGTCACTAGGAATACTTATTTCTCTGAATAAGTGTAAGATGTGTGTGTTTTAGTATGCATCAGTTTTAAGGTTTGAAAACATAGTTATGAATAGACTTGGATGAATCTTTGTGATCTCTTTTTCTTTCACCCACTGCTGCTGTGTCTAAAGGTCTTTAGGAATGTTTATGGTCGGTCACAGGCCAAAACCTTAGGAATCACTCTCAAGGTGGGTGGAGGGCAGAAACTGTATTTTGATATACAATATGCAATAGAAAGTCCTGTCCTTCCCAGGCTTGGAACCAAAGGTCTTCTTCTTGCCCTCTATAAGAGATGTCTGGCTGTTTGGACAGTTTGCTTATGTTAGTCCACCAAGATCCAATCAAAATGTAGCAAACCTTTGTTCACTATCGTGGTCAGAGAGGGGCTCCAGCCATAAACTGGGCCCTAGAATGTGCTGTCCACTACACTGGTTCTGATGGAAAGGTGTCAGAATACACAGTGCATCACAGTTTGTTGCGTATGGGGCTGCATAGCGGTAGACCAGTCAGGGTGCCCATGCTGACCGCTGTCCACCACCGAAAGTGCCAACAGTGGGCACGTGAGCATCAGAACTGGACCACGGAGCAATGGAAGAAGGTGGCCTGGTCTGATGAATCACATTTTCTTTTACATCACGTAGGTGGCCGAGTGCATGTGCGTCACTTACCTGGGGAAAACATGGAACCATAATGCAGAAGGCAAGCCAGCGGAGGCAGTGTGATACTTTGGACAGTGTTCTGCTGGGAAAACTTAGGTCTTGCCATCCATGTGGATGTTTCTTTGACACGTATCACTTACCTAAGCACTGTTTCAGATCATGTATCCCTGGTAGCTGTGGCCTCTTTCAGCAGCATAATGCACCCTGCCACAAAGCAAAAATGGTTCAGGAATGGTTTGAGGAGCACAACAACGAGTTTGAGGTGTTGACTTGGCCTCCAAATTCCTCAGATCTCAATCCTGTATAGCATCTGTGGGATGTGCTGAACAAATAACTCTGATCCACGGAAGCCCCACCTCGCAACTTATAGGACTTGTATGATTTGCTGTTAACATCTTGGTGCCAGATACCACAGCACACCTTCAGGGGTCTAACCCCTGTTGGGGGACCAACACAATATTAGGAAGGTGGTCAAAATGTTATGCCTGATAAGTGTACATATAATAAATAAAAATATTAGATAGAATAGAAATAACATAGACAGTGCTAGTGCTAAATTGTCAAGAGTGGATGGAAGAGATGTGTCTTTAGCCACTTCTTGAAGATCTTGGTATGAGTTGGACAGGTCATTCCACCAGCAGAGAACAGTTAAGGTAAAAATCTGTAAAAATGATTTTGTGCCTCTTTGGGAATGCACTATAATGCGCTGTTCACTTTCAGAACGCAAGCTTCTGGAGGGCACATAAGTCTGAATTAGTAAATTTAGGTAAAGGGGTGCAAGGCCAGTTGTTGTTCGAAGGCAAACATCACCCTGTTGAGAAAAAAAAACAGCATATGCTGATTAGGTAGGTTTTGAAGCGTGGATGCTGGTTTGAGCTGGTTTAAACTGGCCATTAGCTGGTTTATGCTGGCCTTTAGCTGGTTTAAGCTGGTCCTTAGCTGGTCAACCAGCTCAAACCAGCATCCATGCTTCAAATCCTACCTATAGGCATATGCTGTTTTTTTTCAACAGGGCAGTACCTTGAATTTTATGTGAGTGGCTATCAGTAGCCAGTGAAAACTGATGACGTGCTCTTTTTTTTAGTTTGTTAAGGACTACTCATGTTGCCACATTCTGGATTTGTTGCAGAGGTTTGATAGAACTGGCTGGAGGGCCTGGCAAGAGAGCCTTGCATTAGTCCAGACTGGACAGAACAACAGCTTGAACAAGGAGTTGTGTATCAGGCAAATTCAGCTGATCATCAATTACAAATCCAATGTTGCTGGCTATCCTGGAAGGTGTCAAAGTTGATGTGCCTAACTAGATGGAGAAATTGTAATGAAGTTTTGGGTTGGCTGAAACCACAAACAGTTCTGTCTTGGCAAGGTTGAGTTGAAGGTGATGGTTCTTTATCCAGCAAGAAATGTCTGTTAGGCATGCTGAGATGCAAGCTGCTATCCTTGGATCATCAGGATGGAAAGAGAGGTAGAGCTGAGTGTCATCAGCAGAGCAGTGATATGAAAATCCATGTTTCTGAATGACAGAACCTAGTGATGCCACATTTCCTGAGATGTCCTTTGCCACAAGGGTTGATGGGAGGATTTGGTGGTTAACCATGTCAAAAGCAGCAGAGAGATCCAACAAGATAAGTACTGAAGATTTGGAAACCACTCTTACCAGTTCTAGGACAACTGACAACTGAGAGCAGGGCAGTCTCGGTTGAATGTCCGAGACTGTAGTAGTACACAGCAAAAAACGTTGAGATATTTCTTTAACTCAACCATTAGGTTACACATATTGGTTCACTATGTTGGGTTATGAGATTAATTATAAATGAATAGCTGTCCCATTTAGATCGCTAGCAGTTATAAAGTAATTAAAAAAAAAAAATAACAGAACGACTAGCGAAACTGTTTAGAGATGTATTACAGTAACTCAACGTTAATAATGTGTGGTAAATGTATATAGGCCTACTTAATATGTTACTGAATCACTATCTACTATTACGCCAGGTTTAAATTGTTGGCGATATTATTTTACAATTAATTAAAGGTTCCAGACCTGTTCTGACTACAGTTTGTTAGGTTGCACTATATTTTTTTTTTTTTATATGGGAAACGGCAAATGCTAAATGCGACAGTGGCGTTCATTTGAACCGCACTGCACAGACCATCTAACTTGTCAATCCTGTATGTAGCACAGCAGCAACTCAGACCAGCTTAGTCCAGTGAGAAGTGCTAAAATTTGGTACATTCTCTGTTAAAAAAGTCTAAAAAGAGTCCAGTTCTGCCATAAAAAGTCGTAATGGGAGAAGCAAAGCTTTTCAAAGCTTCGAATTAATTAAACCAATTGCTCCGCAAAATGATTTAATGCTTCCAAGTGTTCGGTGACACCTGCTGGTCAAATCAGCACAGTGTTTGGAAAGTGACCAGCACTAATTAATTGTAATAACACTAAAAGTGTTTTTATGGTTTATTCATATTGAATATTGTTAAGCATCTATTAGAACAGGCTCTAATTATAGCCATTTCTCTTGTGAAGCTATGACAGATTTGCATGTTTTTTAAATGTGTTGTACTAAATGTGTTTATACTTATGTTTTCGACAATGGTTTCTTTTGTGAAGGAAAAATTGCGACAGCGGAATCTCTGCAGGTTAACTGAAACATTTCAAGGTAAATAGGTTTTTGTTCATTTCAAGGTTTCGTTCATAGTAGTGTCCAAACTTAACAACCAAATCATTCAGTATGTAAGTATGGTAAAAATTTACGCAAATTAGTTAACCTAGTGCTATTTTTTGATTAAGTATTGATAATTGTGAAACTTCACTAATATTTAATATGACTAATTTCATGAAAGACTTTGTTCATAATACTTACCAATAATAAAGCTAAATAATTGTGTTTATGATATTTTTTGCCATAATTGAGCAGCTCTAACTAGTTTACTAGTTTATCTGAAAAATGTTTCTTATTTTGCTTCATCTTATCACAGAGGAAAGAGTGGTCAAAGAAAATTTTATGCTACTGGATGACACCAGCATTGCTGTACTAATTCCAAGAACTTCTCCCGAATTTTTATCATTTTCAATGGGGAGGCAATGGAATAGGAGACCCTACTACAAACAGTGGATCTGTGTTTCAGACTTTTTGACATGTACATCAGCTAAGCCTCTGCTCCCATGTGGAAGTTTTTGCAGCACACAGTCTTTATTATTTCAGGTGGAGTTCCTTCAGTGCACTGCCTCAAAATCTTTCTATTTAGTGATTAGTAAAAACTGTTATTTTGTCAGTTGTGCACATTTGTGTGTTTAGGATTTTTTTTTACATTATTGTACATTTATTTAGTAAACATTTAGTTTACTGTAATCACTAAAACATGCATTTCAATACATTTAAAAACATATTTGTTAAAAATGTATTATTTGCATATTTAAATAAAATCTGTATTTGAAAACAAAGTAGTTTAATATTGTAGTTTTAAGTAATGTTGTACAATAAATATATACATAAATATATACTGATGTGAATTAATATAAATAATTAACCCAACTGTTGGGTAACTTTTAACCCAACTGGATTTTAACCCAATTCATTAAAATAACCCACAGATTGGAACGTGCTATACCAACCCATAGTTGGGTTACTAGTTGGGTTATTTTTAACCCAACATTTTCTAGCGATGATTGGACGATTTTGGAGACTTCTGCCTTTGAGAGTGGAGAGAAGGATGTGAGCGACTGTATCTTTGCTAGTAAGATGTTTTTTCAGTTAATGGTGTGGAGAATTGTGCACTGATGATTGTAAATTTATTAATAAAGAATGTGGAAAAGTCAGCTGTTAGAGCTGATGAAGGAGAAGGACAAAGGAGGGAGGAAAATGTTTTAAAGAGCATGCAAGAGTTAGAAGAATTGTTAACTTGTAGTAACTTGTTTTATTTAATAGAAGGTGCTTTCACACCACATAGTTCTAGGAGCTTAGTTATAGGAACTAACAGTAGGGTGGTTCCTAGAGAACCAATTTCCCCCTCAGCCATTTTCTAGGTTGCAGCAAGTGGT
This sequence comes from Labeo calbasu, assembly GCA_019740295.1. Lineage (NCBI taxonomy): Eukaryota > Metazoa > Chordata > Actinopteri > Cypriniformes > Cyprinidae > Labeo > Labeo calbasu. Next base: position 6,619 of record JAHKKF010515763.1, read on the forward strand.
CGACCGCAACATCTTTATGCACGGAATTTACAAACGTCAACAACCGGTAAGTGGAGAACGCCATGATCAGAGTTGTTTTTGGTGTGTGTTGTGTGTTTCATGATACAGAGATAGAATGTAAATGCACAATTTACGTGATTGAAAGAGCAAAAAGTTGGGCTAAGAGACACAATCTATGACAACTTGCAGTGTTACACATCATTGAGGCTAAAACAAGAACACAACACTGCAGACAACAGGTAAATGGTGTTATCGCTGTTTCCGCTGTTCGTGGAGTAAATATGTTTACATGGCTTTTTAAAAATGATAGTTCCTATAAAACTGTTTTAGATCCTACTCTGAAGATCCTACCCTCCCCCAAACTGAGTTCCTAGAACTAAAACCGTTCCTAGTTACTGCTGTGCCAAAAGGCAAAAACTATTGGACTTCCACAATAGTTCTAGGAACTATGAAAAGGTTCCTTAAGTGCGAAAGCCCCTTCTGACTTTTGGTTTTTGGAACTTTTTTTGCACCTTCCTTCATTACTTTGGACTCATGACAAGCACAGCCCCCGAGAATGACACTGAGTCATTAAAAAAATATATAAAATTAATATGAATATTATAAACTACAGTTGATAATATTAAAGACTATGCAATGATTGTATGATGATTTGAGTTAATAAAATACGATGATAACAAACTTGTGCATTGTTTCTTTTTATCAATGAGTTTCGCCTATCCAAAATGTAAGTTAGCAAAGCCCTCCCTTATCGATCCTTTCCCAGAAACACTCTGTAATGTGTGGTCGGAAATGTCATCATCATTCTCGTGATCACCATCACCAAACTGCAGAAGGTTACAAGCTTTACAAATATTGTGTAAAATGCCACAAGCCATGATAATGCTACTAGCATGCTCAGGTAATGGTTTAGTCTTTCTGTGAAGGACACAGAATCACCTTTTAGCTGGGGTCTTCTGGTTAAAAAGTCCAGGATCTAATTACAGAGTGAAGTGCTGAGGCTCAGCCAGTTTAGCTTGTCTTTTAGTTTAGCTCATCAATGAACTGTTCAAACCGTGATTAGAACTAGTTGAGTGCATATGGGAAGGATGTGTCATCATCACAGGTCAGTGGTGATGGTCTGAATGGCCTGCCACATGCTCCTTTGTCTCAGATTGGTTCCTTCTGTTTTGAGGGCAGCTTCATATCCTGATGTGAATGCATCATCCCAGTTCTTTAGAAGCCCATGGGCATTTGCTGTCAGCCACGGCTTCTGGTTGGCACGTACGTCACATCATCAGTGCACTTTTAGATGTAAGCAGTCACTGTTTCAATGTAGTCTGGTTGGTGAGATGGTTGTAGGTGGCTGCGTCTAGCCTAAACTCCAGTATGTGTCCTGAAAGCAGTCCTGTAGTGCTGAGGTAACATCATCTGGCCATACTGTGATCTGCTTTTGAACCGGTTTGGCGAGTTTGAGAAGAGGTCTGTATGCTGGAATTAGCATAACAAAGATGTGATCCAAGTACCTGAGGTAGGGGTGGGGGAGAGCCTTGTGTGCACTATTTTGCGTTGTATTTTTCTGTTGTGTACACCAGGTCCAGTGTATTCCCCTTTTGGCAAAGTGTTGGCAGAACTTCTATAAAACTGCCTTTGCTTGGTTGAAGTCACCAGTTACAATGAAAAACGCTGCCACAGTTGTTGGTTGTTGCTTGCTGATAAAGCTGTACAGTTCGTGAAGAACATCCTTGGTGTTAGCACATGGGGTATACAAAACGAAAATAACAATGCTGTGAACTTCTGCAGCAGATAAAACCGTTGACAGTTTACAAACATGATCTTCACCAGTGACAAACAGTGTTTAGAGACTACAATAGCATTCTTTGTTGATATACCAACACAAGCCACCTCCACAAGGCCTCATTGGTTCTTAATAGTCACCAGCGAGGGGTGACAGTTACATGCACTGTCAATTTCCAGAAGGCGCTGGCATTGTAGATATGTTGTAGACTCGGGACTTGACTCGAGACTTGAATGCAAAGACTCAAGACTTACTTGTGACTTGCAAAACAATGACTTGGTCCCACCTCTGCTCCTAACTAGGTTAGGATAACTTATATTATCTAAAATAATTTAGGAGCTGAGATCTAGTCTTAACACTTAGGAACCTTTTTTGACATGCATATACGGTCCCAGATTTATAACCGAGACACTGTCTGCCAAGATTACCATAGACATAAGATCTGGGTGGTGATCTTGGTTATTTTTACATCTTAGAAGTTAGTAGCAAAGGAATGCCTTATTTTTGTCTTATACAGCACACAGCCTCAATTAAATGAACTGCTCCTCTCAGTCACTCAATTAACAGACATACAGTGAGAAGTGTGCCTACAGTGGGAAACCAAGACTTTGAAGTACTGCAGTACTGGTAAGTGTCTGAAACTAGAAAAGGTTTGTCCTAGAAGTTGCTACATGTGTTTTTAAAAAATAAATAAATAAATAAATAAAAGTAATAATAATTATTAAAAAAAAAAAAGCCTGGAGGTCTGTCCACGCCACTGTGCCTGAATAATCAAAATGACAATACAATTAATAGTAAGTAAATGTAAGTAAATGCTGGCCATAGATATTTGTGTATCCACATGGGGGAGTACTGTTCCCACAATAGATAAAACTACACTGACATTTAATGCCCCAGTTAGTTTGGACAGCAGTAATGTTGTTGTTACTAAAAACATTCATTCATTCATTTATTTGCCATGTTAGCAGTCTACCCCATTATTGTGGTTTCAAAGAAATAGAGATACTCGAAATTTGGAAGGACATTTAATGAAACTCAAATGTAAATACCCTAATATTTTGAGATGCTGGATTTTTGACTTTCATTAACTATAAGCTCTAATCATCAAAATTGAAACAAACAAACAAAACTTTAGAAATGTTTTACTTTACATGTAATAAATCTAGAATATATGAATGTTTCAGTTTTTTAAATAAGTTACAAACAAAAAAATGAACTTTTTCACAATATTCTAATTTTTTGAGATGCACCTGTATATATAATCCTAGAAGTCACATGTATCAAAAAATGGGTAAAAGTAGATGGAACAGATCTGCTTAGTAAAGACAACAACCAATCAACAAACAAATCAAACACAGGGCTATAAATACAAGAGATAGCAAACAACTAAATAGGATAACAAGTGTACAGAATAGCTGTGTCCGAAATCATCCCCATGCCCTTAAACAGGGCACTGTTTAAAGGGAAAGCCATTTGTAGTGGTGTCCAAAACCATAGTGGATGTTATTGAGTGCACTTATTCAATCCTATTATGCATCACATTAACCACTGTACAGCTGATGTACACTTAATGGCTAGAGAATACCTATGCACTTTGAGGGTCGTGCCAAATAAATTCCTGCATCTCACCAGAAAATAGCTCTTGCAGCTGAATCATCCATGCATCCATTTTCCAAACTGCTTGTCCAATGTGGGTATAGTGTAATATCATACAGGTATAAATTTTAATATTAATATTTTAAATATATTTTTATATTTGTTTTATTTTAATTTAAATATAATATTTTAATTGATTATTAAATAGTTTAATTATCGTTTATACATTCTAGTTTCCATGACAGAGTTCGAGATGAATCTTTTAATTTTTGCTGGA
>JAHKKF010515764.1:15319-28143 GCA_019740295.1 Labeo calbasu
TTTGCCGAGATAATCCATCCACCTCACAGGTGTGGCATATCAAGATGCTGATTAGACAGCATGATTATTGCACAGGTGTGCCTTAGGCTGGTCACAATGAAAGGCCACTCTAAAATGTGCAGGGGGGGGGGGGGGGTCCAAAAACCAGTCAGTATCTGGTGTGACCACCATTTGCCTCACGCAGTGCAACACATCTCCTTTGCATAGAGTTGATCAAGTTGTTGATTGTGGCCTGTGGAATGTTGGTCCACTCCTCTTCAATGGCTGTGCAAAGTTGCTGGATATTGGCAGGAACTGGAAAACGCTGTCGTATACGCCAATCCAAAGCATCCGGTGAGTATGCTGGCCATGCAAGAATTGGAATGTTTTCAGCTTCCAGGAATTGTGTACAGATCCTTGCAACATGGGGCCGTGCATTATCATGCTGCAACATGAGGTAATGGTCGTGGATGAATGGCACAACAATGGGCCTCAGGATCTTGTCACGGTATCTCTGTGCATTCAAAATGCCATCAATAAAATGCACCTGTGTTTGTTGTCCAAAACATACGCCTGCCAATACCATAACCCCACTGCCACCATGGACCACTCGATCCACAACGTTGACATCAGCAAACCGCTCACCCACACGACACCATACACGCTGTCTGCCATCTGCCCTGTGCAGTGAAAACCGAGATTCATCCGTGAAGAGAACACCTCTCCAAAGTGCTAGATGCCATCGAATGTGAGCATTTTCCCACTCAAGTTGGTTACGACGACGAACTGCAGTCAGGTCAAGACCCCGATGAGGACGACGAGCATGCATATGACCTTCCCTGAGATGGTTTCTGACAGTTTGTGCAGAAATTCTTTGGTTATGCAAACCGATTGTTTCAGCAGCTGTCCGGGTGGCTGGTCTCAGACGTCCTTTTATTGTGGCCAGCCTAAGGCACACCTGTGCAATGATCATGCTGTCTAATCAGCATCTTGATATGCCACATTTGTGAGGTGGATGGATTATCTCGGCAAAGGAGAAGTGCACATTAACACAGATTTAGACAGATTTGTGAACAAAATTTGAGAGAAATAGGCCTTTTGTGTACATAGAAATAGTCTTAGATCTTTGAGTTCAGCTCATGAAAAAAGGGGGCAAAAACAAAAGTGTTGCGTTTATAATTTTAGTCAGTGTATTTCGTCATATCGGCCAGCCCGAAATCTTATATAGCTTTTGTCAGTGTTTATTTAAAAACATCCAGTTATGCAGAATTTAAGATGGTAAATATTTAAATGAGTTGCCAATACAATATTTTATAACACAATATATTTTACCGCAATATTCAGCATATTAACATGAAATGATAACTGCAAATCCGTGTTTCGCCATCTGGAATCCATTTGTTTCTTTGAATTTCAGCAAACCATTTGCTTTGCTTTTCTGTAGCTTTTGACAGCCTGTAAAAACCTCAGGTTCTTGTCAAATCTTTTTGTACAGTTTTTGTTCCACTTTTTGTGTGTTCTTCTGTCGCAGCTCTTCAAGTATTCATGCTAAAACCAATGCTGCCACTCAGTCAGGGTTGCCAGGTTTTCACAACAAAACTCGCCCAATTGCTACTCAAAACTAGCCCATTTGGTGGGTAATATACATGTTTTTTGGGGGGCTCCCCCGGTAAAATTTGCATTACAGGGGATAAATATCACGTTTTTGGGGTCACTTCAAGGACATTGTTAAAATAGCCCATGTGACGTCGGTGGTTCAGCTGTAATTTTATGAAGCTACAATAATAACTTTTGTGCGCAAAGAAAAAAACGACTTTATTCAACAATTCTTCTCTTCCACGTCACATGGACACGCATGCGTCGTTATTTTTGTTTTCTTTGCATAAAAGGAACATGGACTATTTTAACAATGTTCTTACTACGTTTATGGGCCTGGGAACATTTCAGTTACGTTGCTGTCTATGGAGGATCAGATCTTGGATTTCATCAAAAATATATTTATTTGTGTTCCGAAGATGAACGAATGCTTGCGGGTTTGGAACGACATGAAGGTGAGTAATTAATGACAGAATTTTCATTTTTTGGGTGAATTCCTTGCTGAAAAAAGGTCACCAGGCTGGTTTTAGCTGGTCAGCAAGCTGGTTTTAGAGGGGTTTTGGCCACTTCCTTAGCTAGCAGCCTGGTCAGGCTGGGAGATCAGCTGGAACAACCAGCCAACAAATAGCAGTTTTTTTTCAGTAGGGTTAACCCTTTAATGCATCCTTGCTGAATTAAAAAAAAAAATGCATCACCTCCTATAAAAACATTTTGACCCCAAACAACAAATTTAGTTTTATGCAAATTTGTGCGACTTGTTTATGCAAAAATGTATAATGCATCAAGTCTTGCTGTACATTAGTCATATTTTCTTAAGATTTCCATAAACCATAACTGTTTACGTGGGCAACACTATTTACTAACTGGTAAGTGTTTTTTATAGTTTTGTAATGCTCCATTTCTAAAGCTCTATAATTTATAGTCACTACACACACACAATCTAATGTAGTAATGCAGACAGTCCACAATTATTTCTCTAGACATTTGCTTTTATTCATATTCACTTCTTTTTAAAAAGCCAAGAGCTCTTGATATGCGGTACACTAGTCACATTTCAGACACAAAATTACCACTCACTTAAAATCTCTCTGTAGAAAAAAACATTGTCTGGTTCAAGCACAATGATAAGCTACATTCACAACATTCACATCATAAATAGAGAAATAATATATAAAGGCGCACACTCACGCACACACATACATACATACACACCCTCCTGGTGGCTTCTTATTTGATGAAGACTCATTCCCAAATGAAACTGAATATTGTAGTCCCTGACAGAATGAGAAAAACATATTAAGGCCTCTTTCATATCTTGTATTGCCCCTGGAGGAACACACTGAGTCAGCAAATGCCAAAGGAGGGAATACTTCATATTGTCCTGAAGATGGACCCTTTTCACAGCTCCAGTAGCAAAAGAAAAAAGCATTTCCGTGACTTTCCAAAGCTGGTCAGAAGAACTCTGTGCTGGATTCATGATGATAAAACACTGGAAACGCATCATTCTGCTCTGTGAAAAGGGTCCATAGTTTTTTTTTGGGAGGGGGTTTACAACTCCCGGCCACCAGGGGGCAGTCATACAATCTTCTCTGTAATGGTGAGAGTTTTTGGAAGGGGCACAGTCATGCATCAGCGTAAAACTAAGCCCTTCCCATGTGCATATTCTGTTGAAAATCAGCAAATCAAGCAAAGCGGAGACATATCTCGAAGGAACATATCTGTTCGAAATAGTAAACAATCCACTGAACAATCCAAGCATCATTTACACAGTTGACCTACATGGTCCCTCAGCAAGATGACCTCTTATTTAAATTAGTAGCAATTAGCTTGAAATTAAGTTAAACATCGAACTCATGTTAATAAATTAAATAAGGGATGGGGATTGTTTGAGTCGTGCTGACTGTCTGTAGAGCCGGACGGCTCCAGTTACACAGTGCATAGAGTCCTACAGTATCAGTCCGGAGACTGACTCGTACACACACAAATACACACGCACACAGTCCTGCTCGTTCGAGAGAGGTAGTAGTTCATGTTCCTCTGTCTGTCTTTGTCCGTTTCAGTTTGTTAAATCCATCCCCAGTGCAGCAGCCTCTTTCAAGGGGAGTGATGGACGGAGGAGCCCTTACGGTGAAGCTCATTCTGGGCTTGGATTAAACTTTCATCCCAGGCTTCATTCCACTTCATAGACCACGACCATCTTTCGGTTCCGGTATGTTTTTGGCCTTGGTTAAAAGGCCTGGGATAAAGTCCCGTGGTCCTTCAAGCATGTAGACCCTGACCAAGATTTAGTTCAACAGCAGCAAAAGGGTTTCATTTATCCAAGGCTTGTCCGTTTCAGGCTTAATCACATGCGCGAAGAGGTCGCAGATTCGTAGAACAGCACGTATGCGTCGCTGCTGCGCACCTGGCTGGATGACATGGGGCTCACCCTGAATTACAGACAGAAATGAGATGTCAGCTAAACAATGTCTCAGCATCAGCATCTACAAACACGTACATTAACAAGTAAGGAAAAACAGCACAGGCTACTAAACAATGTATCCTACAACAGTGTAAAAAAAAACACTACTGTTCATTAAGACTTTTTTGTTAAACAAATTAACACAATTCATACATTTTATTCAGAATGGATGCATTAAATTGATTCGTGACAGTAAAAACATTTATAATGCTACAAAAATGATTTATATTTCAAATAAATGCTGTCCTTTTGAACTTTGTTCAAAAATATAAATGGTTTCCACCACAAAATATTAAACAGCACAGTTGTTTAAGATGATAACAAGAAATGTTTCTTGAACTCCAAATCAGATTAGAACATTTTTAAATACGTTGAAATTGATAATACGTTTTTTTTTGGCCTTTTTGTCTTTATTATGATAGGACAGATCATTAACTGACAGGAAGCAAAGTGGGAGAGAGAGAAGGGGGTGGGATCGGGAAAGGTCCTTGAGCCAGTTTTCGAACTCGGGACGCCCGTAGCACAACGGCGCTGTATGTCGACGCACTGCCCACAAGGCTATCGGCGCCAACTAAAATAACTTATTTTAAATTGCATTATTTCACTATAGTACTGTTTCACTGATTAAATATGTTAATAAAATATATGTTAAAATAAACAATAAATTAATATAGTATAAACTACCAGTCAAAAGTTTTTGAACAGTAAGATTTTTTTTTTAAAGAGGTTTTTTCTGCTCACCAAGCCGGCATTTATTTGATCCAAAGTACAGCAAAAACAGTAAAATTTAAGATACTGAAATATTTTTACTATTTAAAATAACTGTTTTCTATTTTAATATATTTTAAAATGTAATTTATTTCTGTGATGCAATGCTGTGATGCAATCATTATTATTACTCTAGTCTTCACTTTCATATGATCCTTCAGAAATCATTCTAATATCCAGATTTTTTGGGGGAAAGAAATTATAGAAATTAATACTTTTATTTAGCAAGGATGTTTTACATTGATCAAAAGTGATGAGAAAGAAATGTATAATGTTTTAAAAGATTTCTATTTCAGATAAATGCTGTACTTCAGACCTTTCTATTCATCAAAGAAACCTGAAAAAATTATACTCCGCTCTTTTCAATGCAAGAATAATAATAAATGTTTTAAGGAGCAAATCAAAATATTCTAATGATTTCTGAAGGATCATGTGACTGGAGTGATGATGCTAAAAATTCAGCTTTGAAACCACAGGAATAAATTACATTTTAAAATATATTCAAATAGAAAATAGAATAGAATAGTTATTTTAAATAGTAAACATATTTCAAAGTTTTACTAAAACGTAAAATTTTACATGATTTTATTCAACAATTTCTTCTCTTTCATGTCAGTCTTCTGCTAATGCAGGAGCTGGCAAGAAATTGAGAAAAGAAATTTTGAATAAAGAAATTAATGACAGAATTTTCATTTTTGGGTGAACTAGCCCTTTAAACAGTAATGCAAACACTATTACTCCACAAACAACCTTTTTTTTATACTAATTTGTCATGTCTGTTTACCTGGAGTCGTTGTACGTGTACCATTCTCCTGTGCAGGGATTGCGGCAGTATGCTGTGTAATGGCCACCCAAAGATGTACCGGTGTGATTGGACACAGCATACAGATTATAAACTGCATTTACTGTGACGAGAAGAGAAACAACAGCAATTAAACACAATTATCCTGGAGCTACAGTAAAAACCGCATTGCTCAAACTACTGTACAGAATACAGATGTAATGAATGACACTGCAGAACTTACCGCTGTTATCAGAGGCAAATTCCCTGAGGTCAAGCTCTTTGAGGGGGAAGTTTACAAAGGTGGAGAGTTTGCTGGTTCTGACTCGACATTCAGAGAAACGCTTCAGGTCTGAGATAGTTGGAGAGTCAAGGGCAAATACTCACAACTTAATTATGTTACACATTGAATTGATTAATACGCAATGGTAAATAAGATTAAAATGCTTTAGAAGATTTGTTTAAAAAGGATACGAAGCACCAAGATTTTAGGAAATTTCTGAATGGTGAATTTCTTCGTGCATTTCCTTCTGGTTTTACATCTGTGGCATGTCTGTATGAAACAAGATATGCAGTTAGGATATGTCTAAATATTTTTATTTATAGATAGATAGATGCCAAATATACTTTATACTTTACTTACTGGTCTCTCATTTCCATCTAGTACATCTTCCTTGGTGAAAAGTCGAAGGCAATCCATCAAACTTACTTCTCCTGATGTCTAAGGAAAAAAAAGAAACACGCATGTTAACACACACATGTTGCTATGTCAATAAGTGTGTATTTAAGTGTGCCGGTGTTTATACTAACCTTAGCGATAGGCAGGGACAGATCCCAGAATGGATCAAACACAGTTGAGCAGAAGCCACACTCGCTGCATGTTAGAGAGCTTTTCAGCTGACCAACAAACAGATCTGTGAAAAAACAAATAAAATAAACATCATCACTTTATAACCGGAACGCGGACAAACACACACACACACACGCAGAGCAAAACTGTAGCTGGTGTTAATATAGCAGGTCAACTCACCGACTACTTTGCTGTCCTCACTCTCCAGGTACTTGTTCCACATTCTCTTGCCTTTTTCGTCGTCCCTGAAGATAAAACACACTTAATTTAAGACCCCAGACAGACTGCTTGCTATTACTGTCAGACTGCAACAGTTCAACCATACACACTACAGGTGATTCATCTGTTACATCAATTTTCGGTAGTGAATGAAATATGCACAACTTTTCAAAAGTATGGGGTTGGTAAGATTTTGAAATATTTTTGAAATAAGTCTCTTATGCAGTACTAAAAACAGTAATACTGTACAATATTATTATAGTTAAAAATAAGGGTTTTAAAATGTAATTTATTACATTGATGGCAAAAAAATACACTGCTTTGGTGCTCAAGAAACATTTCTTATTATAGTCAGGGTTGAAAACAATTGTTCTGCTTAATATTTTCATGAAACCATGATACTTTAAGGAAAACAACAGCATTTATTAGAAATAGAAATCATGTATAACTTTACAAATGTGACCCTGGATCACAAAAACAGTCATAAGGGTCCATTTTTAGGACAACATTTGGCCGAGATACAACTGTTTTAAAATCTGGAATCTGAGGGTGCAAAAAATCTAAATATTGAGAAAATCCCCTTTGTTCAGATGAAGTTGTTATCAGTGCATATTACCAATCAAAACGTAAGTTTTATACACTGCCCTCCAAAAGTTTGGAAACACCCCTGGCAAAGTGGTTTTGGACGATATCAGCATAAATCCTTACCATTTTTTGGTGCAAATACATTAAAGTAACTTGACATTATCTTTGAAGACCAGCAATAATAATTTTCATTTTGATTACATATATAATGGCAATATATACATGTCAAAGTCAGACACGCGCCTTTGCCAGCTGTGATGCCTGGTTACTGGTTTAAACTTGGCCCAGGTTTTTAAATTTTTTTTGGGTCAGCACAACTTAATAGCTTCAGCAACTGATTGTCAATTAAATTTAGAATACAATGAATTTAGGCCCAGATTATGCAGAGCTGTAATAGCTGCTAAAGGTGGATATGTTGATGAATTGAAAATTTACGTTTTTTGTATGTATAAACTGTCTATGTAATAAAATATGTTTTCGTAGTTTGTGTTGTCCCTTATCAGTGCAAAATTATCACAACTTAAAAAGGAAACATGCCAATATTGTCCAAAACCCCACTTTTCTAGGGCGTTTCCAAACTTTTGGAGGGCAGTGTATGTATAGTAGGAAATTTACAAAATATCTTCATGGAACATGATCTTTACTTAATATCCTAATATCCTTAATATCCTAATGCACTGATCGCTAACTTTGACAAAGTATTTTTGGCTATTGCTACAAATATACCCGTGCTACTTATGACTAGTTTTGTGGTCCAGGGTCACAAATGTCTTAACTGTTTGATTTTAATGCATCATTTAATGCATCCCTGCTGAATGAATCTTTAAAAAAACACCTTACTAACTCCAAACTTTTGAACAATTTACTACGTTTTTAGAGCAAACCGGAGCATTTACTTACGAGAGGTGATCGAAGTCCTCCAAAGGGGATCTGGGTTTCACAGTCACTCTGTTTACTTCATTATGAAGCCCGTCCAACAGAAACCGCAAGAACTCCTGAGCATCCTGCTGACTGCAGGACAGAACCGAGAGGTTGATTTTTAAGAGGGCGTTTCAGCTCAAAACTACATATTAAAGAATGCAAATAAAATATGTGTTTGCATGATGCAAAAGCTTTTACTGTAGCGCTAACTTACTTGTAGCCAACAAAGCGAGGGGCATATTTCTGAATCTGCATTTTGAAGTCAGAAGGGCTGATGGCCTCACTGCTAGCTGATGTCCAAAGAGTCTGAGTGAGCTTGGCAAACTCTGAAAGCAGAAAAACACACACATTTGGAGGCGTATGACTAAGACGCAGCACCCAACGGCTGTCTGATCCCTATGATAAAACGAATGCTCTACTATATGAACTGGCAAACGTGTCTCTTACCCTCCATCAGCGCAGCTTTGGCCCTGCAGTTGTTGTTGAGGTCGGTGCGGTGCGTGTTACGCAGACAGTAGTCCCTCAGGTCATGAGTGTTGCTCAGACACTGCAGAATGGAGTTCATGAAACACTGCAGAGAAACATTTGAAAAAAGGAGAATGAGATGATTACTCAGCATACACAGTCTGCAGTACTCTGGGACAGATGTAGCAACAGATCTTTTCATCTGTATTGTGACTTTTTTTACTATTATTTCAATTTTAAAACATTTAAAATAGGAAAAGTTCTTCATTTTTGAAAGAAGTATGCTTTGACATAAGGGTGGGTAAATATTGACAGAATTTTCATGAATTTATATGAACTATACATAGCATACTTACAGTATTTCCCAGATTCCTGAGGCCCACCAGACCCTGAGCATTCTTTGAGTTCTGTAAAAGAAAGGGAAGAAAGAGTGAGCTTATTGAATCCAATGACACTTGAGAGTTATACCAATTTTTTTTTTAAATAAATTCAAATATGACTAATGCACATGACTCACTTAGGACACATTATTTGTTTGTCACCGAAACTGACAGTGAAGTGAAAGTGCATGTTTAAGAAGGAAGTTTCTAGAGACTTGCATAACACAAAAATGTTTATAATAATATAATATTACATGAAAACATACTGTACATGTATGTGTTGTATAAGCGCATGTGTTCAATATCATGTTTTGAGGACATAGCGTGTGAGCTGACCAAAGTCATCATAGCTGGGCTATTAAATGGCATGTTAGCAGATTTAGACAGGGACCCCTGCTGTTGAAGAATTGACGCAAACAAATGATGCCCATCTGCCACACCACAACAAAAACAACTATAAGCAATTTATTCAACTAGGGATGAACCATCAGTCAGGTTTACTCATTTAGAGATATATGAAAATCTCGCATTTTACCAAATTTAGACAGCTGGGAATGATGATTATGATTTCACACGTTTGATATTCTCGACATAAGTCAGCCTGTTGACCATGACATAACACGGATCGCTCCAGAGAACATGGACAATGCGTCAGAGGTTTCTCAGTATGAATCTCACGAATGAAACTGACACACTCAGAATCAGTGATATCGAGGCCTGGAATAGCAGCGCTCATTTTCATGTGCGTCATTCACTGATTGCAGTGTTAACTGTGATTTTACAATTGTGTCAGTGATGCTCGGCAGAACTTAGCGAAGTTCCAGACAGCCCCTCGGACAAGTGATTTTAAAGAGTGTTTGAAAAAGCATGTGTGAAATTTAAAACAATTTGCTGGTGGGTTTTAAGCAACTTTGAAGTGATACTGTTGCTAACAAACTATTAAAAATAAATTCCATTACTTAAACTGAAGCTGAAATACAATAATAATATAACAAAATATTGTAAATTAAATTAAATCATACGCTAACAGTCAAAAGTTTTTGATTTTTAAAAGATTTTTAATGTTTTTTAAAGAATTTTCTGCTCACCAAGTCTGCATTTATTTCATCCAACATACAGCAAAAGCAGTAATATTGTGTAATATTTGTACTATTTAAAATAACTGCTTTCTATTTGAATATGTTTTACATTTTTTTATTTATTTCTGTGATCCAAGCAAAATTTTCAGCATCATTACTCCAGTATTCAGTGTCACATAATCCTTCAGAAATCATTCTAATATGCTGATTTGCTGTTCAAGAAACATTGATTTTTATTATTATATCAATATTTAAAACAGTTGAGTACATTTTTTCAGAATTCTCTGGTGAATAGAAAGATCCTAGAAACCTGAAAAAAGTTCTACTCAGCTGTTTTAAACATAATAATAATACTAAATGTTTTTGAGCAGCAAATCAGAATATTAGAATGATTTCTGAAGGATCATGTGACTGGAGTAATGGCGCTTAAAATTCAGCTGTGAAATCACTGGAATAAATTACATTTTAAAATATATTAAAATAAAAAACAGTTATTTTAAATAGTAAAAATATTTCAAAATTTGTACTGTTTTTGCTGTACTTTGGATCAAATAAATGCAGGCTTGGTGAGCAGAAGGGACTTCTTTAAAAACATTAAAAATCTTACTGTTCAAAAACTTTTGACTGGTAGTGTATTTTAAACCATCTTTGGAAAAAAGTCTTTTTGTCAAAACAAAAACAAAAAATTAATATATATATATAGCAAATATTGTAAACCTTACGCATTTTGCCTTTAACTAATTAAAGCTAAATGTAAAAAAAAAAAACAATAATAGTAATAATAAAAATGACTAAAGCACATAATACAAAAAAATTACTAGAAAGTATGCATATAAACATAATACCTAATTTAAAATATGAATAAATTATGTTATAGCATATAAAATAACAATACTTAAAAAATAAAATTAAGTACTAAAATAACTGCCTGAAATATGTCAAAAAGTAAAAATTTTGGTGTTGACATGCTCTCTACAGATGAGTCACATGGACAGCATGTGATATTAGTGATACAACATGTTGAGTGTGTCACAAATTGTACACTAATGATGCTATTTATGGTTGTTTCATATCTAAAAGGTCAATAACAATTCATATACACATTCACACACTACACATGCAGGGGAGTGCCATACATCTGCCAAAAAGAATTAATATTTTATTTTATTTTGTATAAGTTCGTATTATTTTTAGTACTATTTGAGTCATGTTGTTACAGTGTTTTTCCAAACATATAGTTATGCAAGATATGACATTATTTGAAGTATTTTGAATGATAATCATTCAGTAGCATGGTATACTACCAATGTCAGAGTTTGTTTTTGTAAGGGACCGATCAGATTACACTTCAATTAAAAGTAATGAAGCGCACCAATCAAACACCTTCTATTAGCACCTCTGAGACTAAGATGCATCAGGTTCAAACATGTTCAGCTGCGCGTTATCCCGGGAGTTTTTCTGTTATTCATATATTCATCTAAACATCTGATGAGATTTTTCTTCCCCAAAGAAGATGAGAGAGGGCGAACAGATGGTCCAACGCATCACTCCGCTGCTACCGCTGCTGAGCCGGTCTCTGGCTTTCACACCCAGCTCTTGAACCAAACAGACTGGTATGACAACAGCCAGCACCCAGCAGCAGCCATGGGTACGGCAAGCGTGGGGAGTTCTGCCTCAAAGGCGATTGGGTAACAAGAGGACGGCAGGATCTCACACTGGCTGTCTCTTCAAAGATCTTCAGAGAGCCGTGAGCTAATTGGCTGGCGCGAGTTGAAAGCGAGTGAGTAAGAACACAGTGTCCTGACCTTAGTTTCTGGAAGCCATGGCTGTCACCAGCATAAGAACTCTATGTGCTTTGCTGCCAAAAGGCTGGTCACATGAGACACAAGCATTTTATTCAAGAAGACCTCTAAGATTCAGCTCTTTTAGAATGTAACATGCATCTATCCACTATCCTTCATTCGTGTCCTTGATTATTTGTAAACACTTCATAGGAGCTGAAATTTGTCTTATATTTCAGTACGTCTACTGTTCTAAAATAAAGAACACATTTGGGACACCTGATCAGAAATGGGATGGAGTAAGTCTAACTCAACCATCAATGTTGATGATAAACCACAAGAGTTCCTTACGCTGTTATCTCAACAATGATTGACAATCTCGATGGGTGGGATAAAGAGAGTTTGTGCAAGGTCACAAACATGCGAAGAACAGGCCATTTAGTGATTCTTGGAATGTAATCGCATAGATACACCGATAAGATATCCTTCAGAAATGCACTGCTGACTTAGTGGTCCATTTGTTCCTGAATATTACTCAATGTGATGCTCTGATTGTTTCTTTGTTGCATAACAAACACTGGTTACACTGGGAAATGTGGTTATCAACCACTCCAATAATTGAAGTTATACCCTGTGTTGTTGCAAAGTACTGCAAATAGGAGCTGCTTTCCCATCATTAAAAGCCACATAACCATTTCAGATGGATTCTTAGTTTAATGGATTACTCATATTATGTAATTCTAGTTGGCATTAACTGTTTCTTTTTCTTCTCTCTAAGACTGGTCAGAATTGGTGAGAGCTCTCATTATTAATTTTTAGTTACTAAACAGTGAGATTTTTTTTTTTTGTTTTTTTTTTTTTTTAAAGAAGTCTGTTCTGCTCACCAAGCCTGCATTTATTTGATCCAAAGTACAGCAAAAACATTTTAAATGTTTAAATGATCTAACTAAATATATATT
>JAHKKF010515766.1:0-12760 GCA_019740295.1 Labeo calbasu
TGGCGTTGCTCGCGGCAGAAGTTGAAAAATTCTCAACGCCAGTGAAGCGCGCCGCCGCCGATGGATCCACAATTCTTTTTCGGCAACGCTTGACGTCACCCATTCAAAGTCAATGGGAAGCGTTGACGCTGACGCCCCGTGTAAACACACCGTAAAGGGGTACCCTGTGCGTCAAAAAGTGACACCAGAGGGTCCTGACCAAGCATCAAAATGTGACGAATTGGGAGTGAGAATGTGTTGGAAAAACATACCACTCTGAAATATAATGCAAAGGTTCTGCCTGAACCTCTTGTTCGTAAACATCTCAAGAATGCGTAAACGACAGTTAGCGGAAATTAGAGATAACGGTTTATAAAGTTTTAAATACAGATATTTTTCTTACACAAATGCATTGCTTTGCTTCAGAAGGCCTTTATTAACCCTCTGGAGCCATGTGGAGTACGTTTTACGATGGATGGATGCACTTTTTGGGCTTCAAAATCTTGACCACCATTCACTGCCATTATAAAGCTTGGAAAAGCCAGGATGCTGTTTAATATAATTCAGACTGCACTCGTCTGAAAGAAGAAGTTCATATACACATAGGATGGCTTGAGAGTGAGTAAATCATGGGGTAATTTTCATTTTTGGGTGAACTATCTCTCTAAAACTTTTGAATTTTTCTAAATTTTTGAATTTTGGATGTGTTATTTGTTGAATTATGGTTTTACAAAAGACAGCACAGAGTGTGATGCCTTTTTATGACCATTATAGCATCCATATACATTTTGAGTGCTCAAAGTCTACCTTATAACAAATTATTTCCAAAGTTGTAAGTAAAACAAAGATTATTGGAGCATGTTTTACAAGAATTACTATTTCAGTCTTTCTACTTAGTAATTTTATATTTAATTCACTGTGTTACCTGGTGATTCTTTGTAAATATTTGTAAGTGATATATAATATTTCTGAGTGAAAATTGTTTCTACACTACAATTTTTTTTTCAATCTTAAATGGACTGCATTTTATTTTCATTAATTAGTTCTTGTTTAACAGTGCCAGAGAGGCAAGTTATTCTTTATTCATAATGGCTTTGTGTAATTGTAATGACCTGTCATCCTACCAAGACTTTCCATTGTTATTTTGTTTGAAATCAAATTAAGAAGAACAAATTGCTCCGCACTTACGCGATTTGATATTTTGACATGCAAATGCAACTGAGATTTTAAATAACAAAATGTTTTGGCACGATAACTTTATTTACTGATGAGACCACCAGCTTTGTGAGGCTCCTTCCATGTTACTCACAGCTGCTGTGTTTAAAAAGACATTTAGGGAGAATATTAGGATATTTATGGCCTGTAATTTGCTTCGATCACGCTGTAGAGATGACAGGCAGAGATGAGAACGTGGAACATACTTCACGTTTGTTAATTCATTAATTAGAGTGAAAAACCCCTAACCGCACAAGACACATCATAGTCAGAGAGGCAAGGAGAAAACTCATATTCATGGAATATCATAGTTGCTATCCATACATTTTTTGCTTTTTAAAATCCCTCCTGCGACTCTACATTCTGTCATTTCCTGTCTGTGATGCCTAATAATTGGCTCCTTGTGGACCACAGGAAGCAATCACTGAGGCATTAACTAATGAGGGTCTAAATAAATGAATAGACACATGAACACAGAGCAAACAGACTCTCACATACAGTACATCTATCTCATTCCTCCTGAGATTTACAAACAATCTCTCTCTCTCTTCAAGAAAATGTAATGTTGTACAGTTTTACTGCTGGGTTTTCAGCAGAGGATTCAAATTTAAACCATTTTAGTCTTGTTTCTCACTGGGCACCATCTTGGCTATGGTGTGTGATCACTGCCTCGCTGCAAAAGGGTGTGATTATTATTAAATTACGTTGATTCACTGACTGGGAGGTCACTGACATAAATAAATTATTTTATATATTTATCAGTCAGCACAGCTGTTTTCATCATTGACAATAAAGACAAATGTGACCCTGGACCACAAAACCAGTCTTAAGTAGCATGGGTATACACTGTATGGGTCAAAGTTCAATCTGTTTTTCTTTTATGCCAAAAATTAAGTAAAGATCATATTCCATGAAGAAATTCTGTAAATTTCCTACCGTGAATATATAAATTTTGATTAGTAATATGCATTGCTAAGAACTCCATTTGGACAACTTTAAAGGTAATTTCAGATTCCGGATTTTCAAATATTGAAACCATATATCAATAAAAAGCTTATTTATTCAGCTTTCAGATGATGTATAAATCTCAAAGTTTTTTTTTTTTTTAAAGAACCTTATGACTGGTTTTGTGGTCCAGGGTCACAAATATTTTATTTATCTGTATGCAATGATTGCTGTGTGGATTAATAGATAAAATTTGTTCATTTGTAGAAAGCAGCATGAGAACCATTATAAGTTTCTTTGAAATACACAGTAAACACTTTTTTTTTCCGACCACATCTCTCTCTCTCATAAAACGACTAGAGTTTTTCAAGGACAGTTTTAAGTGCATATCAGAGGTCTGTCCTCTGTTATGCAGACTTGTTCTAATTCAAACTTCACATTCTTTCCTATAACCGATTTCAAAAGAAATATTTTTTAATCTCTCACACAGTAAATTTAATTCGGTAAGGGCTAAATTTGTAGCATACTGCTTAATTTTAGTTTTCAGTTTATAGTGTTTTATTATTATTATTATGTAAATAAAATTAAAGTAATATAGGCGTATTTTATCTGCTGTTTATCATGTATGTAGCATAAAATGAAAATAATTATTGGTTTATCATTCTGGGCCAGAACACTTTAATATTGGTGCAAACTTACTACTTACAGTTACAGTTGCACCAACAAAACTTAAAAAGTAGCAACATTCCATATTGTGATGTACACTCAAAGGAAACAAATAATCAAAAAAAAAAAAAAATGTAGAACAGGGGCTTGTTTCTATTGGTTTTTGATTGGAACGATACAGATCTGACTGCAAGATTGAGGTTGATTTTGAGAAAAGGACAGGATTTAGGTTTATTAGAGTCTGGCATACTGTATGTAAACAGAAACCGAGCGAAGACATTCTGCTTAAAAAAGGTCAAATGAAATAAAACGCACAAATGAATCGCTCACAATGAGTGTTGCAGGGATGATGCCATTATGTAAGACAAAACCTGAATACAAGTTAACATTTGGTCCCATCATGCTGAAGTCAGTGAGTTTTTTGAATGGGTTTCTGGATAAATGCCTGAAATAAGGTCTAAATAAGATATATCGATTACAAGCTTTTACATTTCTTGTAAAGGCGGTTGCTAACAAGTGGCTAAATGGCACAACAAGTATGGCCGTAGCCAGGTTTCGAAAATGTGTGAGGTTGTATTTGTATAAATACAAATACAACTGCATTATATACACTATAAACACTTTAAAAGAGACAGAAATGTAAATGTTTGTGAAAGATGTTTTCTCTGCTTTGGAGGGATGATCATTTTTAAATCATATTTATTGCATCAAAATTTGTTAATACTTGACTATAGTTAGGGGTGGATAATTTTATCAGTTGTTTATTATTCATGCAAGAATACATATTATAGTTATAGTTTTTTATTAATTACTATTGCTATATAGCTTATAACTTTGTCTAGTGCTCTTATGATTGTTTATAGCCACGACTATAATGACTTCTTCATGGCTGTCTTCATGGTGTTAAATGCTATTGCTATTTTTGACAGCGTTGACAACGTTTCTGACAGATAATATCATGGTTTTTTTTGCGTTTCTCTTACCGAATGTGGTATTCTGTCAGCAATAACCTGTTCTTAATTACAGTTTAAGTGCTGGCGATGTAGCGTTGCCACATATTGCTATTAAAATAAACAAAAACCGAAAAATAAAAATAAAGATACCGTTGACCCTACACTGCAACCTCCTACTTTATTAACTTTTTAAAGTGTCAAATTAATTGGAAAGACAAGTCCAAAAACACTTATAATAGCAACACTGAGGCTGTGCCCACGCCCTCAACTCACAACCAGGGTGCTTCTCACTTCTTATTTATGCATCCTCATTCCCTTTCGTTATGTCAATACTGACGTATTTGGGGTCCTACTTGGGAGCCCAATCACCTCCGAGCTTAAGAAGAAAAAGCCAATGAAATTGTACATTCGGGTATATAAGATGGCGGCATGCATTCACTCTGAGCCGATCGCTTTGTGAGCTGATTCCTGAGCTTTGTGTCCTGACACACTTGCCTGTCAGCATTTGTTCCTCAACTACTTAACACGGTTCAGGATTGTGGCGTTTTCCAGAGGGACCCCAAATACGTCAGTATTGACGTAACGTCGTAGAGTATGACTGAAGAGGAACATCTCGGGTTACAACTGTAACCTTCGTTCCCTGAAGGAGGGAACGGAGACATTACATCCTCCTGCCACAATCCTGAACTGCGCTAAATGCCGGGATGTGTCTCGGTTCCTCAGCATAAATCCTAAATGAGTGGATGCATGCCGCCATCTTATATACCTGTATGTACGGGGGAGTGGCTTAGCATGCAAATTCCACTCACCAATTTCATTGGCTTTTTCTTCTTAAGCTCGGAGGTGATTGGGCTCCCAAGTAGAACCCCAAATACGTCAGTATTGACGTAACGTCTCCGTTCCCTCCTTCAGGGAACGAGGGTTACAGTTGTAACCGAGACGTTTACTTTCCTTGCTTCCTTTCCACGCGTCTTAGCTCTACCCCTTCAGGATGCGAGGGAAAGACACAAGGAAAAGACGTGAGGATGGAGGAATCAAAGGATGAATATTGAAATATTCTTGACCACTCAAGAGTCACTTCAAAGCGTCATCAGCTGCGCTAAAGGGATCTGCCCATATGTTGTTAAAGTTCGTTATTTAAGTCATTCATAATAAATATGAATAAAGCAAGATGCCCTGTTTAAATAAATGACATTATTTAAACTGCAAAGGTAAAATATAAGTGTTAATTATTATACGTGTGTCACGTTTAGTCGATAAAACACTTCCACAAAGGATACACCTCTGTATCCTCGCTCATGATTGCTCAGGAAGCCTCCTCATTCCTCGATCATCACCTCCTCGCAGCGTAATTAGAGAACTGAGATGTCCTACAAGATGGCTGAGCTCGATCGGTTTCCAGGTCATAGGATGGAGGACGGAGGAGCGAGGAGATGGGAGGCATATTGAGAAGCACCCCCAGTGTTGCCAAGGGGTTGCCAATTGGACTACTTTTATACCACATATATTTTATCCCCCGGAACACGATTTTTAACTGGGGATCCCACTTGAAACGCGACTGGTGTGAAAACCTGGCAACCCTGCTCACAACTCTCTCTCAAACCTCGTTCACGCCAGCGTCTCGCAGCAATCATTTTTAGCGTTTAGCTTTTTCTAAAGAAATTTAGGCTTCAAGTTTTTTGGTGAAGAGATCATGAGGAATCATAAGGTTTTATTTGGTCATTTTCTGCAACAATCCAAAAGGATATGAAAAACAGTCCTATTGGGATATTTTTTGAGGGAACCAGGTATATGCTAACTTCTGGGATGGCCTATGAAAAAAGGTCATCAGCACTCATAAGATTAAAATAGTTAGGGTGAATTTCCATACATGTCGACTTTAAAGGCGTGGTCTTCTGGCTTTTTTTGAACGGTTGATTGTGTTTATGGGGTGCAATGTAACATGTTCATGCTTTAAAAAAAAATCACATTATTTTCACATTTTACCATTATTTTACACCAGTTTTCTGTTTTCCTAAAAAATGGTCTGTTGACTTCCTGATTCCTCCCTCAGACTGGTTCAGATTGGGATCAGATTGGTTAGCTGGCCCCAGTGTGTTGTGATTCAATAACAACATATTGCATGTTGTCTGGAAAAGTCATGCCTCTTACCATTATGGGTAATTGCATGTTCCTGGGGACAAGGTTTATAAATTTCAGGGTTTATGAAGTCACTAACCCAGTAAGTAGCTCATTGTGGTCCCTACCAGCCATTTGTTGTAGGCCTTAAAAAGCGAATTCTGCAAAAGACAATTCCTCCCTTTGCATTAAACTTTGAGCGTTGTAGGGTCCTATGAAATCCTTTTTAGTGGCTAAATTAAATTGTATTAATCAAAAAGCATGTCTATTTAATTAAAACCATGAAACTACAATTTCACATCAATTTATTAAAAGCTTAACAAAAATTGTCTAGGGTCCTATGAAATGTTTTATTTTTTCTCACCATGTTTTATTGTTATCAAATTCTGTTTTAGCATGTCTAATTATACTTAATTTATTAAATTAATTCTTAAAATAGCCTTATAAAATGTTTTTTTTTTCCCCTGTTGTGTATTTAACATTTTCTGGTTATCAAATGAAGGCATAAAACATTAATTTAATTTGTCTTTTAATTATTGAAAATTAAATTAAAATTACACATGGAAGAAATGTTGTGTGATTATACTTGAAAATAATGTTTGTTTTAATTTTAATAGTAGTAGTAGTAGTAGTAGTAGCAGGCTATGTAAATTCTGCTGAACAATAGTAATATATTTCTGGCACAATGTCTTCAAGGTAAAAAGTAAAAGACTTTTATTTTGACAGACGCTGAAGACGCCGCGAGCGTCACGCGCACTTCAGTATGTGTAGTAAACAAAACCAGGCGTATGCGCCATTTATTAACACAGATTCGCATTTAAATGGTATTTTTGCGGGTTAATATTTACAAATGTTAGTCCATATCGTGGTTGGATTTAAATGTATGACCTACTTTTGATTAATTCATCCAAGGTTTGACAAATTCCGTGACATTAGGCATTATTCACTAAATTCCGTTTTTATGAATGGATTCAGGGATTCCGTCCACGCTTTCCACATCACGGAAATCTTAGGACCCTAGTGTTGTAACTTTGCAGAGGTTTTTTACACTCAAACAGTTAAAAAAAGGTGCAATTTTAATCTATGACCCCTTTAAAAAAGAACCGTAATGTCCTGAAGTGGGCATGAATCCAGATATCAGTCCAGCTACAGTTACAGCTTAGAATAAGTCATAGTCTAAAACACTGAGGAAGTGGTATCATTCCGTGAATTTGTGCAGCACTATTGCAAATCTGTGTTTATGCTGTACATCTCTGTTTTCTCAGCCTATGCAGAGAGAGCGATAGAGAGACGGCTGAGAGATGGTGAGAAATCGGCGTGAGAGAAGGGGGAATTTAATAAATTAGATCTAATATAGGCGCCGGGCTGGTCTCCTAGCAACCCAACAGAGCCCTGTCTGCCGAGGGCTGTGTGAAGACCTCCTCCGGCCGTATGCTGAGACGACCCATAGTGCACTGCATCTCCTCCCTCTCCGTTGCTTTCGCATAGCTCTAGTGCTGTACCTCAAGACGGGAAAACACTCTCCCACAGATTAACCTCATATCTGTGCGTGACTCAGACAGGAGATTGTAATGAACTCGCAAGGTTGAGCAATTTGTGGTGTCTGTGTGTGTGGTATGACACATCTCAGGTGTTCTTAAAAGTAAAATATATAGCTCTCCGCCTTGGGTAAATACCACGCAGACTGGGGCATGAATAATGTGAAAATGCAATAAAAAATTTACAAGACATGGTGTTTTGTCAATAAAACAGTGCAAAACTACTAAACACTAGTATATACACTTACACTGTCTAATAGATGTAGTTCACCCAAAAATGAAAACTCATCATTTATTCAGCCTCATGTCAGTCCAAACCTTCTGTGGAACACACTAAATACATATTCTAGAGTTTTTGTCCATACAGTGAAAGTCAGTGGGGACCAATTTTTCATCTTTTGAAAAACAATGTCTCTTGTACTTCTTTTACGTCTACACCTCAATTAATTGAAGTAACTTTGTCTCAGTACAATTCCTTAGGAGAAATAAAAATAGACACAATGGCATGACGTTAAAGGGTTAGTTCACCCAAAATTGAAATTTCGCATTAATTACACACTCTCATGTTGTTTCTAACCTGTAAGACATTCATTCATCTTCAGAACACAAATTAAGACATTTTTGATGAAATCCGAGAGCTTTCTGACTGCATAGACAGCAACGTGACTACCACGTTCAAAGTCTTCGTAGTTTTACGAAACTATGAGAATACTTTTTGCGTGCAAAGAAAACAAAAAATAATGACTTTATTCTACAATTTCTTCTCTTCCGTGTCAGTCTTCAAGGCACAGTCACACCACAACACATGCGTGTGGTGCTGCTGACACAGAAACCGGAGTTCTGACATATAGTAGAAGTAAACAAGAGGAGCATTTGAGGTTAAAAAGTATATAAATTGTCAATTTGTTTCGAAATTAACCGATTGACCATTTTTCTTTGGCTGGGATCATTTAGAGCCATTTGAAGCTGCATTTAAACTGTTCAAATTTGGGGGCACCATTGAAGTCCACTATATGGAGAACATTCCTAAAATGTTTTCTTCAAGAAACATAATTTCTTATCGAAAGAAAGACATGAACACCTCGGATGACAAGGGGGTGAGTAAATTATCTGTGAATTTTTGTTCTGGAAGTGAACTTCTCCTTTAAAATATATTAAAACAGAACACGGTTATTTTATAAAATTGTAATAATGTTACTGTTTTTACTGTATTTTTGATCAAAAAAATGCATTTGGTGAGAATAAGACACCTTCAAACGCACACACACACAAATCCTACAGACCTCAAATATTCAAAAGGTCTATTTCGTCAAATCTGAGCACAGTTTAATATCTAGAACTGCAAATG
This sequence comes from Labeo calbasu, assembly GCA_019740295.1. Taxonomy (NCBI): domain Eukaryota; kingdom Metazoa; phylum Chordata; class Actinopteri; order Cypriniformes; family Cyprinidae; genus Labeo; species Labeo calbasu. Next base: position 8,763 of record JAHKKF010515766.1, read on the forward strand.
AGGCTTGAGAGCTTACGAGAGACAAGTGTGAAAGTAAGAAACTTGAGCAAAAGTCTCCTTTTAATCTCATTGCTGTCTAGGAGAAACAAATCAGATTTTCTTTTCCTAAGGGAGTGGAGTGGGCTGTTTGAAAGTGTATAGCTGCTTCTGAGTACGCACTACATTTAATGAGGCTGACCATAAAAAGCAACTATATTCTATGAAAGTATGTATGTATGTGATATGAATACAATCTGGACATCGGTGTACAAATCTTTTTTACCACTGGCCTCATGAGATGACAGTCGGCCATCTTGAGTACCAAATCAGCATATTACTGAATTCTATAGAATCATGTGAAACTGAAGATTGGAGTAGTGGTTGTTAAAATTCAGTTTTGCCATCACACGGATACATTTCAAATATATATATATATATATATATATATATACAGTTATTTAATTTTATTTAAAACTGTCATAATATCACTGTCTTCACTTCATGTTTTAATCAAATAAACACATGTGAGCATAAATCAAACTAAAAAATCTTACCAAGCCATTTCGAACGGTAGCGTATACACGTACTGAACTGAAATCAATAAAGCGAAAAAAGCAGCTCTGTGTTGCTTTGTGAATATACCATTAAAGCTCTTCACAAACAAACCACACGCTATTCTGTGTGCGTGCACTTGTCTGTATATTCTTGTCATCGACCAAGCCTTCAACTCACACACACAGGGTCTGTTGCATTCTGTTAGGAACGCAGGTTTCCCAGAACATCTTTCCATGTCTTATCAGTAAATATTTATGATGCACCATTTGAGAATCGGACACCTAATACTCCACGCACCACAAGATTATCATGTACTTTCAGGGCTAAAATGTGCTTTTTACTTTAACTCAGTAAAGCACTCTTGGTCATTCAGTGTTACCGCATGCACAGGAAGTGCAGTTATAAAGTGCTTCCTGTGGGTTGAGCTGGGGGGTCATATTATTGATGTAGCGGATGTTATAATGGCTTAACATTGCCCTTGATGCTTAACTGCATTGACTCTATAGTCAGTGTCAGTAAGTGTGTGTGATTTAACTGCATGGACTCTGAGTGTATGTGTGTGTGTTGGTGGGGGTGGTGCAGGGCGGTAACATCCCTGCAGTGTTACATTGTGCCCTCTTGTGGATATGAACAGACATTATGTACAGACCTTCAGAATGGTGACCATTCGACGCTAAGAACATATCGTATCTGTAGTTTTGGACGGAAGCCTAAGAAATCTTTCCACGAAAGGAGAGTGTTACAAAAACATAAGGAATACTTAGACATTTATCAATGCTATAGGTAAGGTAAAAAGACATTTAAAGTACAATATAAATTATGACCTGCAAATCATGAGAGCATTTTCCACCTGCTGTGTCATAACGGTTTCCAGGCAACGGTCTGGCCACAATGAGTCATATGACGAGGGTGTTTGATATGACCCTGAGGACAGGGGGCAGCTGTATTCAAGAGACTCATAAAAGAAGTTTATTATTATTAAAATTAACAATAGACATTTGAGTTTCCACATGAAAAATAGATTTGTCAAAACTGGAAAAATATAATCGCAAATGTTGTTTACAAAATCTTTGTGACAGCCTCAATTTAATTCAAAATAATATTGACATTAAAATCACTGTTCTTTGCAAAAAAAATGCCCATTTATCACTGAATGCCTTTGCAGAATATTGACTTTTTCCCCCTCAAAGCACAGCATTTGCATTACATTTTTTTGTAACCTGGGGCTCTGAATCTTCATATCAAATTTGTGAAAACTGTAACACCAGCCTGCAGATAAAGATGAAGGCAAGGTGGATTTTAAATGACAGAGTAGATGGCTAAATTACAGATGTTTTGGAAACTGAGGCACTTAAAAAAGATTCTCACATGAAACTGTTCAGGTTACATTAAGTAAAGCACTACAAGTGAACTGCATGGCCAGAGAACATACATGCTTTCTGTTGCTTCACCTGTCTCCCTTCTTATCCGAACAAGTTTATAGTTTCACGAGGTAGAAAACAAACAAAAAAACTTCAAAAGCTCTAAAACACATTCATGATAGTTTAAAAAAGTGAATAAAAATATTCTTAATACTAAAAACAGTTAACAATGGATTTTTTTTAAATGATAGCTTCATTAAAGTGCCTAATAGCTCTGATTTAGAGAATTATGTCTTTGGATTATATGTATATATTAAGTTCTGTTTTATTCTATAAAGCTAATATTCACTAATCACACATTTTTAAAAAATAAAAAAAATATTAGAATTTTTTTCACATTAATATATCATCATAATCATGTGACATGCACAATGCAATTTAAGGCTTATCTTACTTATTTTTGTGTTGTTTTTAGTCAAAATATATAAAAATTCTTAAATCAAGATGCATTTGCTAGATACAACGGCGTTTTAGTGCCATGTAAAAAAAAAAAAAAAACACAATAAATTCTAAGATTGTGAGAGCAGAATATTTCGAAAATAAACTCGAAATTACGAGAGTAAAGTTGAAATATTATGAGAATAAAGTTGAAATATTTTGTGAATACAGTCAAAATATTTCGAAAATAAAGCTGAAATACTACAAGAATAAAGTCGAAATATTTCGTGAATAAAGTCGAAATGTTTCGAGAATGAAGTCGAAATGTTTCAGGAATGAAGTCGAAATGTTTTGAGAATAAAGTCAAAATGTTTCGAGAATAAAGTCGAAATGTTTCGAGAATAAAGTTGAAATTACAAGAATAAAGTTGCAATATTACGAGAATAAAACCGAAATACTACAAGAATAAAGTCGAAATATTTTGTGAATAAAGTCAAAATGTTTTGAGAATGAAGTTGAAATGTTTTGGGAATGAAGTCGAAATGTTTCGAGAATAAAGCCAAAATACTACAACAATAAAGTCGGAATTACGAGAAATACCAATTCCTTTGGGGGTGCCACTCTCTTACTTAACCCTTTTAATACACCACAAATATACGTAGAATTATTAGCAGAAATCATACCATGTGTCATACTCGCAGAGACAGTATGCTTGGAAATAATATTTAATGTCTTCAATCGCATTTGTTATTTGTAGTTCGCCAGCCCCCCAATAGCAATAAGCTTTGTGCTTTTGGTACTTTTAATATAAAACAAAGTCTCAGCTTTCAAAATCAGTTTTCTAGCGAAATACAAACTATGTGTTTTACAATAACGTGTTTTTAAAGCTCTTTAATGTGGCTGGACAGATAGCTGTATTCATGTAAATCAATTCATTACATTATTTCTTTGCGAAAATTCCTCCACCTGCTCCGCAAAAACGTCTAATCATAATAATTTTGTTGCTTTTAATATAACACAGCTCAGCTTTCAAATTCTGTCATTTTATCATGAAATACCTCTTTATTTCAAGTTTATAGAAAGATATAAAAGTGAAGGAACATAAGAAGGAATGAAAAAAAAAAATCAGTATAGCCTAATTTAATGAAACAAATGTCTCATTGTAATCAGAAAGATGATTGACTTTCATCAAACTGAAGCGAATACAGCCATCTGTCAAGCAACATTAAAGAGCGTGAAAAACACATAATTGTCAGACATATTGTTTATCGCTATAAAACTAACAGAATTTGAAAGCTGAGACTTTGGAATTTCTCGCAGTACTCCCAATCCGGGCCATTTGGGCAATAAGATAGAATATACTCTCAAAATATAACTTTAATCTCGTAATTGCTACGAATTAATTCTCACAATTTTTACTTTATTCTCAAAATATTTTGACTTTATTCTCGAAATATTTCGACTTTATTCTTATAGTATTTCAAATTTATTGATATGATTCTTTAGGCTCTTAAAGAAAAGTTTATAATATACTTTGGTTAAAAATTCTCAATGGTTGTGTAAAACGACACCCTTTTTACCTTGTCAAAATGAGCTCTGCAAAAATCATCCCATTCTGAGGGATTGTTCCTTTAAATGCAAATGAGCTCTGCTCGCCCCGCCCCT
>JAHKKF010515766.1:12810-31127 GCA_019740295.1 Labeo calbasu
TCTGCAAAAATCATCCCATTCTGAGGGATTGTTCCTTTAAATGCAAATGAGCTCTGCTCGCCCCGCCCCTCTCTTCTCTCTGCTGCTCTGAGAGATTGAAATGGAGGTCGGATTGTTACAGCTGATTTGAGGTAAGACGCTCACGTCAGTCAACTGTGGTGGGAGCGGCCTCTGTCGGTGTGACGCCACAACGACAGGCATCTGAGAATGGCTCGATTTGAAAAGAGGATATTATTTTTACAGATTAATTAAAAACCACTGCATGGATTTTTATCATTATAGGGTAGATTTGTACATACACTGCCAACACACATTAATGTTCAAACAACATGTAAAAGTGAAGTTTGCATCCAATGGCCCCTTTAAAAAAAAATAATAATAAAAAAATAACATGGAGCCGTCGTAGCTAGATAAGTAAAATCACATAAGATATTTAATCTTTAATCTTGTTACCTAGGGGTTCAAAATTCTAAATTAAGTGATTTTTGCTTAAAACAAGTAAAATGATCTGCCAATAGGGTAAAAAAAAATTATCTTGTCACTTAATTTAGATCTCTTTCCCTTAGGAAAGAAGACTAAATATTTTACCATTTATTTATTATTATCATTTTGATTATCTAGTAAACGCATCTTGATGTAAGAATTTTTAGATATTTTGACTAGAAACAAGACAAAAATACTAAGATGAGCCTTTTTTGCAGTGCAAACTTACTGTTTGGCACAAAAAATGTTTTTAAAAAATTCAGTAGTGGTGCAAAACAAACATCTGGTTTTCAAACCAAGTGGCTTTCAAACTCTCAGGTCCAAAATTAGGATGCCACGAAGATAATCTGCTGACATGCACAAGTTGATGTGGAGATGCACAGTTCTGCAGAAAGCCATATTTGAAGAGTTCCTGACAGGAAGTACCTTCATCATCACTCTTCAGCTTATTGTTTCACAGATATGAAGTATCTTCTGGTTGAAATCCTCTGGCTGGTCAGCATACACATAGTGTCCTGCACCTCGTATGGCCTAAAACCAATGCATGTCAATAAGAAGTTAAACATTAGTTAAACAGTACACAGGCACAGAATACCAAGAAAACAATATGCGTATCAGAAGCGCCATAATAAACTGTGGGTGTTTATTTTGAACCACAGCCACAGATGGTGATGTAAAATGTTGCAATATTGTTGCTTGGCTCTTTTTGTATAACTAACTTTCCTAATAACTCTAAGATTACACAATGGCATTGCGGAACTAGACTAATTAGCTCAGTTTTTGTGTTGAGAGGAGTCAGTCTGGAACATGAGCACAGTCATTGTACAAAGACCTTTGTTTTTGGACTGCCAATTCAAGCAATTGCAAATCTACTTTCACAAGACTGTCTGCTACCAACATTAGAATTTATGCAAATTAAACTCCCACTGGGAGTAAGAAGTTACTTGTGAAAGTCATGTCATCCAGTCAAAGCTCCCAATGACGGATATCTTGCCTATCATCATGTGGAGTCATATCATGCACCAAAACGGAAATGCTGTCACGTGATCTTTAAAAATCATCCTGTTTGCTTGAGAATTGAGATGTTTTGTGTTGCTCATACACCAGTGTGTCTCAGAACTGTGTCAAAAATAGTATTTAACTACTCTGTCCTTCAATAATAGCCTCTCTGACAATGACAAGGGATCTCGATAAAAATAAACTTCAGTCAGTCAGCGCTAGAATCCTTTGAAGGATATGCAGAGGTGTAGGTGCTACACACAGCCAGAAGCAGCGCTGTCAGGTTTTTTCCTTATACCTCACTGTGGTAGCTTCTGAACACCTCTGTTGATGTGTAAATGTGGGCAGCCATGTGTCATAATACCTCAAGCTGTTATCTTTAAAGATCAAGTATATATGACCCCTTTAAGGCAATGCAAAAGTCTCTATGAGTGACAGTGTGTGTTAAGCAGTGAATGGAGAACTCACAATGATCTCTACATGGGAGTTTGGCCTCATTTCTTTGATTGAATTGCCGGAGTGGCCATCTATGCTGGAGCGTGAGCCATAGATCACCGTAATGGGGATGTCGCTGTGAATCAGGCCAATTCTCTGCAGCATGGGCCTTTTTGCCCAGCCATATGGAATGGTCATGTTTTTAAAGGCTGTTTCACCACTAAAAAATTAGAATCATAACAAAGAACAGACCATTATGAGCATTTCAACATTCACACATATATTTCTTGAACAAGGCCATACACTACAAATGCATAATATAGATAAGTAGATAGGCAGTTAGATAGATCGATAGACAGATTTAGTACCTTGGACTTTGGACATTAAGATGGTAAATATATTCTGTCACTCTGTTGTCATTAAACACAGCTGCAAATTTCTTTTTGAAGTCTGGTCTCAGAGCCTGCACAAGAGTGGGACCTACAGAACAATGTGAACACACATCTGTAAAAACTAAAAACTGAAAATCCACCTGAAATCGATCTATCCAAAAATGATGGATCACCCATAAAATTTTCATCTTATCATCAGTTCTTCCCTTCATGTGTCACATGTTCCCATAGTCAGTGACTAATGTCCAGCTCCATTCAGAATTCTGCAGAACTCATCAGAAAGCTCTCCAGATTTTCAAGGAATTGGACGTCCATCACTCACAAAGTTCTACACATAACCATTGACGGCTCATTAGAAGAGGCGGCAGGGAGCACAGCATACTCAAAATTTTGAGGTGGAAAATGGAAGAACAATTTAATGGTAATAAATTCCCTAATTATTCATATCTTCAGAATGTGTATTTCTTGTTTGTAATGTTGATGATGCAATTACTGCCAATGCAATTACAAGGAAACAAATCTAATGAGATGGAGAACGGAAGGGAGAGGCATAATTCATTGGTAGATTCTGCTTCTTTTGGTGCCGCTTAAAAAAAAAACTAAACAAAAAAAAACATTATTATTATTATATAAGATTATAAATGTCTTTATCATCACTTTTGATCAATTTAAAGCATGCTTTCTAAACAAAATATTATATATATATATATATATATATATATACACTGACTAACGTATAATAGCATATAATGTTACAAAAGCTTTTTATTTCAGATAAATGCTGATCTTTGGATCTTTCTATTCATCAAAGAATCCTGAATATTGATAATAAATATTGATTAAAAAAAAAAAAAAAAAAACGTTTCTTGAACAGCAAATCAGCATATTAGAATGATTTCTGAAGGATCATGTGACACTGAAGACTGGAGTAAAGATGCTGAAAATTTAGCTTTGATCACAGGAATAAATTATATTTTAAATTATATTCAATTAGAAAGCAGTTATTTTAAATAGTACAAAGTGAAAAGGTCCAAATATGTACTTTTAATATGTGCCTTTAAGGTACCAATATGTACCGTTTATGGGTAGGCAAGGTACAAAGATGTACCTTTTCACTTTTGTACCTTAGGGTAGAAGAGCAAAGAAAATTCTTTAAAAATATAAAAATAATCTTGCTGTTCAAAAACTTCTGACTGGTAGTGTACATCATACTTTACCTGCATACATACAGTAAACTCAAGTAATGTGATACTTACTATATAGCAAACCGTGGCTGTGTGATTGTTTATACTGTTGCAAAAATGTATCAATATAAAGCTGGATATATAAGTATGTCCAATGTTATCTGCACACATACAGTATACTTGTGTAGGGTGATCTATAATACATATCTCAGCTGCTTGATTGCTTGTATCTGTGCAAAAAATAATCGTCCAGCTCTAATCTGCTAAATGTGACTATAAGGCATAAAGATAAGAAAAAATGATTAAAGTGCCCCTATTATGCCATTTCGAATATTGCCTTTCATGCAGTGTGTAATGTAGCTATGTCAATGCAAACGATCTGCCAAATTGTAAAGCCTAAAGTGCACGATAAAGTTATTGTCTCCAAAAAAAAAGGATCGTTCCGATATGCGCTGTATGCGGTAGACCGATCACAACAAACTGGGCCAACTGCTCATGAAAAAAAGGGGTTTACAGAGACTGAATCGCTGAACTGCTTCGAACGAATTGTTTGAGAAAATGCAAAATAAGAAGAATTTTGAGAAGACGAAAGCATTGTTTGACGTTACATGCATGCAAATTTATTGTAGGAGACTCCCAAAACCATATTAGGAATATTAAAAATGGCCTAATAGGGGAAGTTTAACAATAACATCATGATTTCTGTAAAGTTTTTTTGAAACAGTTTGTACTACATTTGTTTTATATACAAATTCAAATCGAAGGGAGACCCACATCAAGCAATTTTCACTAAACAGCAGACAGTGCCAGACATGATGGATTTTGTGGTAGGTGAGTGTCATTATATTCATATTGTCTTGCTATAATTTTCTTACATTTTCTGTCTAAAAGATAATAAGAGAGGCCTTTTTAAGCAGTTACCAAGAAAAAAGAAAAAGAAAAAGAAAAAAAAGGAAGAAAGACAAAAACGAAGAAAAACAAACAACATCCAGGTCCTCAGAACTCTACAGTTTAGTGCGCCATCCTGTTTATTAAAAACAGCCACTACTGCACATTGCTATTGATTTGTTTATTAAAGTAGCTTTCAATTAATCACAGTAATCACAGTAGTAATCATAGTCAGTTTAACACTTTCAACTATATTAATCTATTTCCTTAAAAATCAGCAAATAAAATGTGAAAAAAGTCTGATTCTGTCTGGGCTAGCTTGTGAAGTTAGAACAATCCTGAGTCAGGGGATTTCTGGGTACGAGGTTATGCCATTTCTAAAATACTGGGTACTTTCTTCCCAGGTGATATTATACTAAACTAGCAGTAAACTGAGATGACACATCATTTTTGGACTGATCTCAAATTTGGTTACAACATGATCAAACATTATCGTTTATAAAAAAATATAGGAAAAAGAGAGAACGAGACATGAAATATTATCCCATATGAGTTATTAAAAGGCTAGCTTGATAAAATATGTTTGGAACATCATCATTAATATTAATCTTTGAACTTCAAAAAACAAACATTCAGATTCTGGAAAATCCTAGGGTTATTGCCAAAGCCAATTTATTCTTGCAAAACATTTTACTTTAGCATATACACAGAAGGCAATGTGATTAAGATATGAGATATGAGACAGGTATAAGGTATGATAAGAGACATGCTCCAATTACTGAGGGAATCATTTTAGTGAAATTGCAAGCACATCGTCTTGGTTAAATCTGTCCCTTGGTTTCATTAATGACAATCTTTATCAAATGGTTTTCCACATCATTTAAGATATACAAGCACATCTTGAGCCTTAAGCTATCATTTCTCTTTTTCTCATTAATACTTTTATTACATTTGATTTGTATTCTCAGATTAGAGTAAATCTTACCTAAAGGCCCAGCGAGCCTGAGACCAGCGAGAGGGTTGAATGGGCTCAGCATTGCCCCTATAGCTTTGATCCAGACAGGAATGGGTCTATCTTGGTCTCCTGGGTCAGGACGCTCTGGAAAACCCCACGGTTCCACCAGAATCAGGTGCTTTACTCTAGACAGTGGGTAAAAAAAGGACATGCTGCAATAAGTCTATGGCATATTTTCAATTACATCTTTTTTTCATGGTCAGTTTCCCGCAAAATTTGTTACACCAACTAATACCATTTTTCTAGTAATCTGTGCACTTTTGTTTAAAATACAAATCTTTGTGGAGAGGATATAAGTGAAACCACACAACAGTAAACAGAAACACTGCAAGTCTAATGCTGTTGAAATCTGATGCTAACAAAAATAGTTCCGAATCAAATTCGGAGGTAAAACTGCTGACAGACATAAAGGTTGTGGGAAATGGGTAAACAGGAAGGATGTGAAGAAAAGTGGTTTACATCCAGAGTGCACAGTTACAACACAACAGCACACAAGTTAGTTTCTATTCATCAAAAGGCTGATTTAAAATCAGATTTAAATTGGAATTCAGGTAGGACACAGGATACAGAACTGCAAATGATAAATACGAATTTGAATTTACGGAAGTTATATATTTGAATGTATATATGTGACCCTGGACCACAAAACTAGTCATAAGGGTCATTTTTTTGCATCTGAAAGCTGAATAAATAAGCTTTCCATTTGTGTATGGTTTGTTAGGATAGTACAATATTTGGTTGAGATACAACTATTTGAAAATCTGGAATCTGAGGAAGCAAAAAAAAAAAAAAAAAATCAAAATATTTATAATATTTTTAAAGTCCAAATGAAGTTCTTAGCAGTGCATATTACTAATCAACAATTAAGTTTAGATATATTTACGGTAGGAAATTTACACAGTATTTTCATGGAACATGACCTTTACTTAATATCCTGATTTTTGGCATAAAAGAAAAATCGATAATTTTAAACCCATACAATGTATTGTTGGCTATTGCATATTACTTATGACTGGTTTTGTGGTCCAGGGTCACATATATATTTCATTTCATATATATACACATTACATTTCACTGAAGCTGAACTCTTTTCATTCTCTTTAGTTGCAAACCTGTTTGGGTATGTGATTGCGTAGGATGCAGCCAGATATCCTCCTAGGTTATGGCCTAACATAATCATACTTTCCAGGCCCAGTTTCTCCCTCCACTGTTCAATAGACTCCACAAACTGGAGCTCAGCCTCCTGTGCATCCGTGTTAAAGTGAGGTCTGCTGCTCTGACCAAAACCCAGCAGGTCGAATGCGTAAACGGGCCTCTGCTGAGAGAGAGAGTCCAGATTCAGCGCCCAGAGTCCCACACCGCCCCCAAATCCATGCAGCAGCACCAGAGGGGTCTTATTTTCCATTGACCCCTTAAATATCAATGTCCACAGTTTGTTTTCATCAGATATGTGGACAAACTGCCTGCAGAACTTGTTTGTGGTTTCTGATAGAGGAATAAAAAGAAAATAGAGGGAGGAAATAAGTTTCTTCTTTACAGAGAGCCAAAAAAAAAGAAAAAAGAAAAAAAACATGGCAACTTATTAAACTAATAGGTTCAGTATTCTTTTACACACACACAAACATTGGTATTCCTATCATTATGGGGACATTCCAATGATGTAATGGTTTTTATAATTTACAAACTGTATTTTCTATCCCCCTACCCCAAACCTACACCTCACAGAAAACGTTCTGCATTTTTAGATAAAAACCGAAACACTTAATTCTGTATGATTTATAAGATTGTTTCCTCACAGGGGCCTAAAAAAAGGCCCCACAAGGTCAAAGTTTACTGTATACTACACGTGGTGGCAAGTACACACACACACACACAAGATAACAATTTTGCAGATTTTATTACTGGTAAAATAATAAGAAAATGCTGTTTTTAGTATTGCTCCCACAATGCTTAAATACATATACATTTTATACATACACTAGAGACATATACACTATTTCTTTTTTGAATAAATTAATAAATAAATATAATAAATAAATAATAATAAATTATAATAAATATAATAAATAAATAAATAAGTTAGTTCGTTAGTTAGTTAATTAATTAATTAATATTTTAAAATAAATTAATACTATTTTCAGCAAGGATGCAATTGATCAAAAGTGAGAGACATTTATAATGCTACAAAAAATTCTATCTGAAATAAATGCTGTTCTTTTGAACTTTCTATTCACTAAGACTAGCTCTGCTGTGTATATTCTGTGTTTAATAAATTCTCCTAGTATCGTTCATTCTGCACTGCCAATCATCTTACACAGCATTCAATTACAGATTTTTTAACACTGATGATAAAAAAAAAATGTTTCTTGAGCACCAAATAAACATATTAGAATGGACCATGTGACACTGAAGACTCGATGAAAATTCATCTTTGTCATCAAAGACATAAATCAAATTTTTAAAATATTTCATAATAAAAAATGGCTATTTTAAATTGTTAAAATATTTTACAATATTAATGTTTTTACTGTATTTTCTTTTTACTTAAAAAAAATACTGTAGACTGTATGTAACTATGACATCATTATTAATTGTAACAACACAATTCAATTGAAAGCTACATCAATATACAATTATCATCATCAGTTACGTGGATAATATAACTCTAGAGCCAGCCTCATTTGACTTTATTGACTTTATAAATTGATACAAAGAAATGGTACAATGGTGGTTACTCACGCTGCAGCATTTTCTCTTCAGCCTCCTTTAGCTGGCTCTGAGATGTCGGGCACCAGGAGGGCAGCCAGCCAGTGATCCACCATGACCTACAATATAATTAAATGTGAGCCTCTCATTCTTGTTTTAGTTAGAAAGAAACTAAAATGACATGGCTGAAAATGCTGGTTCTCTAAATATTATTATTATTATTATTATTATTATTATTATTATTAATAATAAGAAAAAGAAGTAGAAGAACAATAACAACAACAACAAATACATACATAGGAAATACTAAGAAGGTACATGTTAAAATCTACTTTCATAGCAGATAATAAATACATAAATAATTAAGATCTATATCCATTAGAAATTACTTAATAAATCCCACTCTGAAAAATCAAAGCAGCATTGTGCTGTAAAAAAAAAAAAAAAAGTACATTACAGTGCCCATGTTGCACATATTACATGTTAATAACATATTTTACTAAACTATATATTACTAATCACAAAGACAATGTTTATTATGCACACTTCCACAAAAGAATCATATTGAGTATAGGGTACTGTGGGGCTATACGTCACAAAGCTAAAGAGAAACCAAGACAAACCAGTACTTTCTTGAACAACCATTGCTATGTGCTGCCCTAAAGCATAATGTCATCAAAAGCAATGACATAAGCAATGACTGATTCATTAGAATGACAAATTGATATGGGTCTTTCATTGAATCCTTTCAAAAATGTTGCTAATTTAAACAGTTAAGAAGAATATATGAAACTATCACATTTATTTTGAGTTAAAATACTTCATTAATCGGCTTGAACAAAACTGATCAGTTTTTAAGAACCTGTAGAATAAAAACACCCCTGAGAAAAAACACTCTGACCAAACAATGCCACCAAAAACACTATTAGGCCAGCAGAGAAAAAAGACAGAGAAAATAGTTTTCTATAAGCGGAAGAGAGTAGATTTGTTCGATTTGTTCGATTTGATTTTGAGTATTGGTTCACATTAAGTAGACCTACATGCTGTTTATTAGGATTGTAATAACATGAACACTGTAAAGTGACCAAAACATGCTACTGGTACTGTAAATGGTAATGGCACTTAGTAACTAGTTTATGAATTACCTAAGGACACATTTTACCTCAATGTCTTGTCCAAGAAACAGAAAACATTGTAGAAGAGACTACGAATACCGAGTAACATCAGTACACGTTGTGCCAGTCTAAAGCCAAAAGAATGTGAAAAAGCTGTCAATCAAACGACTGTCAATCAAAGACACAGTAATTATATTACAGTGAATCCAGGCAGTTAATCATTTAATTCGATATTAGTTGAATTAAAATATTTATTTTTAAAAAGGAGAATTAAGACAGACAATTGTGACAATTAAGGCAGACTTTAAATAAGTAACACAGAATACAACAAACAACCTAATGTTACGTTTAATTGATCAACACTGACAGTACACAAACAGCTCGCTTGCACGATGCAAACTAAAACTAAATCAACAATAGTAACAACGCAAATACACTTCAATTTACATTTTTGTCCTGAAGGCTTTTGTGTTTAATTTAGAGGGTCACACTTACCCCGTGTCCGCTAACACTGTCTGCTCTGCCATGTTTTCAACACTGTTTGCTGTTCAGTCAGACAGCAATGTCCGAATCGTGAACGTATTATTGTTCTAATGAGTCGAATCTTTCTATTGAATCAGTTGAACCAGATAAAAAAAACATGGATAAACCGAGAACCGTCTCACGAGCTTTTGCAGGGTAGAGACAAATTAATAAATAAAGAACTACTTTTGTACTGATATTTATGCATTCGTGCATCTGTGATATCATGTATTGTTGTGCGTTATTCTGTAATACCTATTTTGTAAGACATCCATAATCATTTCAGTGTCTATTGTAACTAAGTAAACAGTAATGACATAAAGATATGCTAGAAATAGTGGTAACCATTCCGAGTTCCGACCCATATAATAAGCCAGCGAGTCTTATAGGTTTCGCGAATCAGACTGGTTAATTATAAAGAACCGGTTCAAAGGAGTGATTCACTCACGAATCGGACAGCGCTAGCATTGATCACGTGACAAAAGCGTCAACAGTGAACTCTGATCCAGACTTCCTAGTTGGCTAGTGATTATTATCAGCGTTAAATGTACAGTCCAGAAGTCGTTTTCACTTCATACGTGTTGTTTAAATACACAAATAATATTTATTTTCTTTTATGTTAAAGCGCATTTAAGATGATGCATTTCGCATTCACGAATAACTAGAGGATCTATTTCAAGCGCATTTACTGTAGGTTCGTCTGCGTAGTTAAATCAGTGTTAATAAATCACTCACAGTTGTTATATTCATGTGTTTGTATAACAGGTTTGAATGGTGGGTGGGTGTGATCTAGAATTAGGGCTGTGTCATCTCGATGACGTGGAGGAACTCAAGTCAGCCTTAACTTTAAAGCTCTCCGGCTCATACGCTTGAATTAAACACTGATTAAATCAAAGTTTTTAAATCGGGTGCCTTAAATGGGCCTCTAAAGCACAGGACTGACGTCTGTTTCGCTTTCCGGACAGCTGATCGCCCGTGCAACACTGTGAGTAGACATAGTTTACATGTCAGTGGGGTTTCAGGCCTGACATACGGCTTGTATATTTAATATGTGACTTTACAAGGATTTAAACTTTGCAAAGTGGTAGCAAGAGTGGCATTTGTGGGTTATCTATCCCTATAAATGTAAGTGGGATCATATAGCCTGTCTTTGTATGTTTCCTTGTCGGGTATGCATGCTTAGCTCCGCCCAATAATCTGTCAGTGAAGTCAAACCTCATTGACTGTCATCAGCCAGGACAACCAAAGAAATGTTAAATGTAATGAGAGTCACATGCTTCATGTTTCCTGAGAGATGTCCACAAACTCTGGGATACCCCAGCAGGTTTAGTTTTACAGAGATCTTCTTTGTTGTTAGTTTTCTTGCCACACCCTTTCATGCAATGTTACTTTTCGGGATTTTTTTTTTTGTTGCATGTTTAAGGATGCATGCATCTTCAGATGGTTCATGTTATGTTGAACATATACTGAGATGATTCACTAGCAGATGCATACATGCATTATTAATCACATCAGGCGAGCAGCAGGCAGATACAAAATAATACACACACATATATTTCGTGCCTTTATGGAGACTTTCCATTGACTTATGTTGTTTTAATATTGAAGCAATGATATTTCCTATCATATTTCCCATAAACTTAACCCTCAGAGAAAGCATTTAGCATTTTTAGATTATTTAAAACATAAAACATAATCTAGTGTGTGATGTAATGAATAACAATGGAAAGTTGACTGCAGAAAATAAGTACACGCCTACATTAGTGTCTTCTTGATGTGTTTCAATAGTTCTTATAAAAAAAAATTGGTCCCACTTTACATTAGGTGGCCTTAACTAGTGTGTACTTACATGAAAACACAAGTACAATGTACATATTCTGTTCATATTGTGTTGCAATACACTTTTGCTGCTACTGAGATGGGATACAGGTAAGGTTAGGGACAGGTTTAGTGGTATAGGTAGGTTTAAAGGTGGGTTAAGGTGTAAGGGATGAGTCAGGAGTGTAATTATAAATGTGATTACATAAATTAACGACAGATGTAATAACATGCAGGTATTATTTTAAAAATATAAGTACAATGTAAAACGTGTATGTATACTATAAGTGCATTGTATCAAATGATTCATTCAAATGTAAGTACGTAGTAGTTAAGGCCACCTAATATAAAGTGGGGCCAAAATTTCTTATAGCAACTAGAAGAACTGTGTGATTAGGGTTTTCTTTCATGTAGAGCCCATAACAACATTTCAATAGGATTGAGGTCTGGACTTTGACTTGGCCATTCCAGACCTGTCAGTTTCTTTCTTCTGAGACATTCTTTTGTGGATTTTCTTGCACGTTTAGGGTCATTATCATGTTAAAAACTCCATTTATGGTTCAGCAACATTTTTACTGATGGCCTCACATTCTTCCCAAGCATTACTTGGTTTAATGTGAAATTTAAGTTTGCCAGGCCCCTGAAGCATTTTGATCTCTGGTCTTGGATGGTTTATTTGTGACCCTGGACCACAAAACCAGTCATAAGTAGCATGGGTATATTTGTAGCAATAGCCAATAATAAACTTTATGTGCCAAAATGATTGATTTTTCTTTTATGCCAAAAATCATTAGGATATTAAGTAAAGATCATGTTCCATGAAGATATTTTGTACATTTCCTACTGTAGATATATCAAAGCTTAATTTCTGTGGACAACTTTAAAGGCGTTTTTTCTCAATATTTAAAATCTTTTTGCACCCTCGGATTCCAGATTTTCAAATAGTTGTATCTTGGCCAAATTTTGTCCTATCCTAACAAACAATACATCATTGGTAAGCTTATTCAGCTTTTAGCTCATTTAAAAAAATGACCCTTATGACAGGTTTTGTGGTCAAGGGTCACATTTGGAGATTGTTTAAGATGCTGTGGAATGGTAGATATAACTAATACATATAAACAATCATAACAGTATATGAGTGACTCATATAGTGACATTGGTGAAATGTCAGTTCCATACTAATATAAAAAACGAAACAGTACTACATAAATATGTGCACTATACAGACACTTAAAGGATACTTCAGTATACATAAGGGATAATGTCGGTCAGCTGATCATTACCACAAAGTTGATTTCAGAGTGGTTTTGGGTACATTACTGCTGGTCAGACTGGGGAAACAAGCTTAAACCAGCTTAGTTTGTATAAAAAGAAAGACACCACAGTGTGATCCAAGAAACACGAAAATAGCAGCAAATATATAGACAGCAGCAAAACATAGAGTTTAGCAGCCATTATACAAAAAGATTTGACTGCACAATACCACAACTGACCAGTCAGAATCATAGAGAAACATAAAGAAGTATTTACAAACTACTACAGCACTTAAAAGCACCAGCTCATTTACAGCATCTTCTAAACTTGTCATTAGTTTTGTTATTGTCTGTATCACTTGAAAACTATTTTTTTACATTTGACTATAAAATGGATACACATTGTTCAAAGGTTTAGGTCAGGTCAGTAAGATGTTTTAATTAAAGAAGTCTCTTATGCGCTCCAAAGCTGCATTTAATTTAATAATATGGAATATTATTACAGTTTTAAATAAATAACTGTTTCTATTTTAATGTGTTTTATTTTATTTATTTATACATTTTTGTGGTGCATTTTTCAGAATTCTTTAATGAATAGAAAGTTCAGAAGAACAGTATATTTTTTTTTAAATAAATTTCTTATTTCCTAAGTAATATCTTACTGACCCCAAAGCATCAAATGGTAGTGTATTTTGGAAGATATGGTCAAACATTGGAAGATACAGTATATTGGAAGATACAGCGGGTAAAATAACACGTGAACACGTCACAGTTTTTCCCAGTAAATATATTCTAAAGGTGCTGAACAACCCAAACAATCCACACATACAAATAAAACAAAACAAATAATTTAAGAAATTAAGTTATGGAATGACATGGGGAAAAAGTATTGAACTACTGAAATTTATTTAATACTTTGTCCATAGCCTTTCTTGGTAATGACAGCTTCAAGATGCCTCCTGTATGGAACAACTAGTCACATGCATTGCTCAGGTGTGATTTTGGCCCGTTCTTCGACAGAGTCTTCAAATCTTGAAGGTTCTGTGGGCTTCTTCTATGAACTCTGATCTTTAGTTCTTATTTTCTATTGGATTCAAGTCAGGTGATTGGCTGGGCCATTCTAGCAGCTTTATTTTCTTTTTCTGAAACCAATTGTGAGTTTCCTCGGCTGTGTTTGGAATCATTGTCTTGCTGAAATGTCCACCATTGTTTCATCTTCATCATCCTGGTACTGTAGGTGTTGGAACTGAACCAACTAATTTTAATTTCGATAGACAAAGGGCAGGAATTGCTTTCTAATTACTGATAGATTTCAGCTGGTGACTTGGCTTTCCATGCCTTTTTGCACCTCACTTTATTCATGTGTTCAATACATTTTCCCTGAAAAAGTCAACAGCACCTTTAGAAATATATGTACTGAGAAAAATGTTCAATACTTATTTTACCTGCTGTATATGAGTCATACAGTGAATTTTCTACTGTATGATATGTATTCATCATCAAGCAGTACATACTCTAATGTATACTTATTTTTAACCAGCCATGAATTTTATTCTAACCTATCTGTTAGAATGATTTATTTGCATGAGTCTTCTAAGTAACAGGAAAACATTTTCATAAGCAGTTATGGATGCAAATACGGCTTGGTCTGCACAGTGTAAACTGTGTGGTGTTACCTGTGGTGTTTCATCTACTTTGAAGTAAAGTTTCACCCTGTATCTTTCTGTGTTTGAATGTTGAGGAGAGTGATATGTTTTATTTATACATTTTTATGCCCCGTGCCTCTTCTCGTCTGTGTGTAACACAGGGATCAGGAAAAATGCAACTTGGCTTGTCGTTTTCTGACAGTGATGTCTCTTCGTTCACCCCTCTGGTGGTCCTGGAGCTTGCTGATGACACTAAAGCAGAGGCCATCACTTGGTTACTAAACAGGATCAGAGACAAGCAGCAAAATGGAGGTGAGAGCCCTGGCGTGTTACATCTAGGGATAGAGGCTGACAGGAACGGAATAATTTCTGAAATATCTGAAGTTGTGTTCGAAGACCATTCTTTGTTTTTTTGAGCCTCTGTCAGTGTTACTCAACCACTGTGAGCCACCAAACGCGAACCCTGCGTTTCACAGAGGTCAGGGACATAGGATATCAAATTCTGCCTGTAGAAGAAACACAAATGCAAAGTTGCTTCATACATATTGCTTGCACAGATACTTGATTATGACAAACAGGAGCAACTGTTTCATATTAACTGATCAGTTCTCTATTTGTTAATTAAAATAGTCTGACACTGCAGTGTAAAATGGATATTAATAGTTCTGTAATTAATTTTTATTGTACTTAAAAGCTGTGATAAATGATAAAGTACTGCTGTAATGTTCCAATACTAGAGAACAGTAATATGAGTTGCTATTATATGAAGCTGTTTTTATACGAAAATTAGGAACAGATGATGGTTCAGTGACATGATGCTTGTTTATTCAAAAGTACATTAAAAATGCATTTTATACACAATAACTTATATGCCTCTTCTTTGATTAGCATGTTTACAATTTCAGTTCTGTATTAAAATTCATTTGGGGTTGTTCCAGACAGTTTGTAATTTTAGATGAAATTTTATATGAAAATGAGGAAAATTAGAAACAGATGATGGTTCAATGACATGATGCTTGTTTATTCAAAAATACATTAAAAATGCATTTTATACACAATTACTTGAATTTGCCTCTTCTTTGATTAGCATGTTTACAATTTCAGTTCTGCATTAAAATTCATTTGGGGTTTAACTTATTCTACAACTGTTCATATGACATATTGAAGAAAAAAAAGAAAGAAAACTATTCAAATATGAATACCTGAAAAATATTTGTCTACAACATCAAGTCATGTAGTCATGTGATGTAACCACTATGCCGAAAAAAGAGAGAGAGAGAGAAAAAAAGGAAATGAATCCCTCATGACTGTTCTCTGGTGGAATGAGCTGCCAGCCTCCACCCAACATGTCATCACAAAATCTTTTCTGCATTTTTCTTGTTTACTAAATTAGATTTCCACTAAACATGAACATGTACTATGAATATTGCTGGATCTATGACAAATTTCTTGCAGAGAATCATTTTTTTATGTTCTAAAACTATATGAAACTAACATAAATACAAAGAACCTGGCACATGTGGTTTAAAGTAGATTTTTTCCATTTAATATTATTATAGGATATAGCCTGAGACTATCATCGAATGCACATTTTTCTTTAGTGTGGACAATTGTTTTTATTGCCAAAAATTGTATGCACATTTATTCTTTATTGGAAATTTGACCTTGTGGAACATGTATTTCCTAACACTGTGATTCTGTTTGCAGGAGCAGAGTTGTTGGTGGATCAGCTCCTGTTTCCAGCTCAGGATGGTCAGAAGTCTAATCCAAATGTTTTTGTGGTGGGCTCCACATTGCAGAGGCTCCTAAATGGAGCTGAAGATGTAGGCTTGTTTAAGGAGTTTCAAGATGGGACAATGAGAGGATTCACTTATGTCAACAGAGAAAGCTTCAGAGACTTTAATGGTGAGATTTAGCTATAACCAGATATGAGAATTATGTTTATTTTAAGAACCAATTCTTCCTATTAACTAGTGGCTTATTAGCATGCTCATTACTATCATGTTGGCTGTTTATTAGTACTTATGAATCACATAATAATGCCTTATTCTGCATGACCATATTTTAGATCTCTTAATCCTACCCCATACCTAAACTTAACAACTACCCTACTAACTATTAATAAGCAGCAAATTAGGAGTTTATTGAGGCAAAAGTTGCAGTTAATAGTGAGAACTAAAGTGTTACTGATTTTTCTAACAGGGATACATCAGGATACAATATGGTAACTGTATTGGTTCAGGTTGATTTATAACACTATTACGATGTGTTCATAGGCGATGGTGAAGGATTTCTCAGTGATGCAGAGTGTCAATACATTATCAAACACGAGTTGGACACACTTAGGGCTAAGAAAGAAGAGCATGTTCCAGGATACCCTAAGCTTAAGCTCTACCCAGGAAAATCAGTTGGTAAGTACATTTTTATAACCAGAAATTAAAAGTTTGGAGTTGCTGTGTGTAGCTTATGTATTACATTTTTCCAAACAGTTATAAACATTTTGGCTCTTTTATGCTTTGTTCATGATTTGTTTGTGTGAATGGCCCGGCATAAGAAAATTACGTCAAACAGTAGTCTGTTTATTAAAGTCAACTTGGAATCAAAATTCACACAGTTTACATGTTCTGGGTGTTATTCATCTGTGCCTCTTGTTCAATACCAAAATACCAAATATTGGTATTTTTTATGTACTGTTAAAAAGTATACTGAAATAAGGTAGTAGTATTTGGTAGGTCATGTGATGATGGTCCACATGAGTAGGAGACCCTTCCCTTGTAGAATAAAGCATCATTTTTAAACCACAATAACAATATTGTTGTTAAAACAATATCATTTTGAATATTTGTCAATATTATATCAGCATAAAACTAGTAGAAAAAAAAAGCTTTGAGAAAACGTATAATGGTCAGCAGCTGAAACTCAACACATTGCCATTTAGATTGTTATCTTTGCTGTTTAACAATTTTATTTGTTAATAATTGTTAATTGGGAGATTGAATGCCTATTTTCCACAAGTTAGTTTGATTCTTTAGGGTCTTCATGAAATGTCTGAAAAATACTTTGGTTAAAATTCCTTAGTGGTTGTGTAAAACAACACTCTTTTTACCTTGTCAAAAACAGCTCTGTTCAAATCGAGCCGTTTCGGTGTCTCTTTAAATGATAATGAGCTACTGCTTACCCCGCCCCTCACTTCCGTTTTTTGTATATTTGGTGGTGTGTTTCCATCAAAAACAAAACTAATCCGCTGCGTCAACATACAACTGGCTAAGGGAGTGGATATTTGCTAATACGAGACAGTCCTTAAGCGGTTGTGTGCGGGGGCCAGAAAAATGTAAATGGCTTGATAATTGTGACTGTTTTGGTTTTTTGGGGATTCTAAAAAGGAGTGAATGGATTTTTATCATTGTAGGGTGGTTGTGTCCACACACTGCTAAGATACATTTATATGCAAACACCATGTTAAAGTGGCTTCTGATGTCCACTTTAATATTTTTTTATTCGCTTTTTTTTTTTCACAGTGCTTTTTCGCTTATATTTTAAGTTCCATTTTAATGGTAAACTCTTTTCCAGTGCGGAGGTTGCAGTCTAAAGGTGTCCTAGTCCAGTATTTTCCTCTTCACGACAAAGAAGACCTTAAAAGACTCTCGTTCTCATGGTACAAAAAGATCAAATTGTCCTTCCAGCCACTGGGTGAGTCACTCTGTCTGTGTGCTGGCAGCATGAACTTTAAACCTACCTCCAGCCTTGATTATCAGGTTTCTGATATAACATACTGTGAAAAGAATTTCACAAGAATTTTGGTTATATAAGTACAACAGAATGTCTTATTTGGTAGGCGTATGTGATGTGTAGCTATTCTCT
>JAHKKF010515767.1:0-33108 GCA_019740295.1 Labeo calbasu
TGACTGGACTGTTAATCTGACGGCACCCATTGACTGCAGAGGATCCACTGGTGAGCAAGTGATGTAATGCTAAATTTCTCCTATTGCTTTAACTCACTTGCACTCATAGGTTTTGGGGAAAAATGGGTGTTCGTGGGGTTTCTGGGCATCCCAGCGCTGACAGGGGATTCCAGAGGTTGTTTCGTTGACTTTGCCCCTGTAATCCTCTCCACGCCCCCGAAAACAATTAGTGGTGTAGCCGGAGCGAAATCGGCGCTTGGGAGACTCAGCTGTAGGACGGGTAAAAAAAAAAAAGCTGAGTTAAAAATTAATAAATTCATGTAGGAGGAATACTAAAGTGATCTCATTGATCGATCATTCTTATCGCAGCGTAAATGAAGAGTTGTAACGAGTAGTAAATATGGCTGTATATTGGACAGATGCAGTAATTTGTTGTGTCAATGACAGAAAAATAACAGATTTCAGCAACTCCACTTTAGTGCTGTTTATATTTTACAACTCAACTGTGTGAATGTCACACATGCTCCTCACAGATCAATCATTGCATATTCATAAAGAATAATACTGTCATCTGTCTTGTGAACCCAATGCAATAAACTGCTGTTAATGTTGTGCTCTCAAACAGAACGCCATATGCGAGTTTCTGACTTTCGATTATATAGTTGTCTCTTTGAACAGCACTGACGCGATTGGAAATGACAGCAGTGTCCCCAGGAAGATGAAGATCTGTGTCCTTTAAACAGAATGAATGAATAATAATCCAAGCGATTTGCATGGAGATTGAAATTCATGCACTGCTAACAGAATGCAAACGACTGTTAAAGGTTATTAGTGCCGTGCGAGCATTTTAAAGTTGACATTGCATCAAATATTGACTTAGAAGTTCAGAGGTTTTTTCATTTTTTAAACTTTTCCTTCAGTTTAATCTCTGCTATGTGTCTCTATAATCTAACTTTAAAGTAATGTTTCAGAAATGCTATATATTTCTCATTTTAATTTAGTTCAAAGCTGATGTGCTAAATAAAAATTATGAAACTTAACTGAAATAAAAATAACAACTATACAGACATAACAAAAACTACTCAAAATGACAAACACACAACATTACTAACATTTTCATTTAAATTAAAACGAAACCAGGAAATATAAAAACTATTAATAAAAACTATAGTAATTTTACTAAAATAACACTGGTTATAAAATGCATGTTTTTTTTCAATGCATAATGCACAATGACCATTTAAAAATTTCTAATTAACATTGATAATATTAATTTAAAAGTTCAGATTTTTTTTTCTTCAGTTTAATCTCTGCTATGTGTGTCAATAATCTAAATTTAAAATAATGTTTCAGAAATGTTATATATTTCTCATTTTAATTTAGTTTAACCTGATTAACCTGATCATTCAAAATGTGAATAAAAACTATAGTTATTTCACTAAAATAACATATTTTAGTGAAAATGCATTACATTTTAATTATAAAATGCATGTTTTTTTCAATGCAGAATGCATGATAACCATTCAAAAATAGCTGTGTACCCAAAAACATAAACTTTTTTGCAAGCAACATATGTATTGATAATATTTTATTACAGTGTGGTTGTTTTTCCATTGCCTGATTAACTTTGGAGGCTCACTGAAGCATAGAAACAACGAACAAAGTGAACAAAAGTCATGCAATTACCAAATCCTAAAACATGTCAAATATACACAAATATACACAAATACACAATCTAAAAAAACATTAAATTAATGATCTATCCTTGTAGTAAGGAGCAGTAATACTCACGGCACTTGCTTATATCACAGCTTTCTCTCTCCATCGTCGGGTCAGTGGTGTAGCACCAGGGCACCGGAGACGCGTCCGGATTACGGCAATAATTATCATCCAAACTTTTATCAGGATACCTGGATTACACACATCAGACACAAAGATATTTTATATTATTATATCAGCATCCTCTAAAAATCACTGCCGTACCAGATTGCCAAAATGCCTGAGAAAAGCCCCTGCAGCATTTGAGTGCAGATACAGAAATTTGCGTTGGTATTCTAAAATCCAGTGCACTTATATTCAGACTTTATTAAGCGTGACTTTAGTTCTTCAGTACATGGTTATGTCATATTTACTTCTCTGGCTGGTAGATGTGTTGATGCGGATACTGTTGGTCCCATCTCTGACACTCTTTACCGCTCACTGTGTGATCCACCTGACCTCTGTAGTCTTCTCCATTGCAAGTGATGCACACCTCTAATGCAGAAACACACTCAGAACAAACCACTTATGACTGGAAAAGTAATAGCACAGTGCAAACATGCTTAACTGGGCGTACCATCTTTGCACTGGGGAATGTCGCAGCTCTCATATCTGCGTTCAGGGTCAGTGGTGTAACACCAGGGTCCGATGCGGTCGCCGTCCGGATTACGACAATAGTTCAGCTCCAGGCCATTGGTAGTGGACGGAGTCCATCTATTCCAAACAGTGGTGACATCATTCTAACATCGCAGTTGTACATTCAGTCATTAAAAGGATCTTCGAGTAAAATATATACACTACTCTTTATTCAGAAAGAATGCATTCATTTGATCAAAAGTGACAGTACATTTTCAAATAAATGCTGTTCTTTTGAACTTTCTATTTTCAAATAATCCTGAAAACATTTTCTTTTCACAAAATCAGCAAATGAGCATTTTAGAATGATTTCTGAAGGATCACGTGACACTGAAGACTGGAGTTATGATGCTGAAAATTCAGCTTTGCATGACATAAATTACATTTTACAATATATTCAAATAGAACATGGCTATTTTTAATTTTAATAATATTTCACAATATTACTGATATTTCCGATCAAATAAATGCAGCCTGGGTGTGCAGATGCGACTTGCTTTGATATTTTGTATCAAGTGCACTGACATTCAGGCAGTTTTAAGAGTGTCCAAATAAGCACTGCTACGTTACAATTAAATAATAATTAAAAAAAAGTACTTCACATGCTAAAATTTTACATAAAGCTTGTGCAACATACTATATGCCATGTCTGATCTCATACCTGTGGTCATGAGGGAATTTGGACCACCACTGTTGACATGTTCGTCCACTCTTCGTCGTCGACACTTTCCCTCGATAGTCTTCTCCTTTACCCACAATGCACTTCCTTACATAGACTAATAGAGTACAGAAGAGCATTGTGAACATATGACTATAGAGGCACTAATTTCACAAGTGGCGGTTAACTGATATGTGACCCTGGACCACAAAACCAGTCTTAAGTAGCACGGGTATATTTGTAGCAATAGCCAACAACTGAAAATCATTAGGATATTAAGTAAAGATCATGCTCCATGAAGATATTTTGTAAATTTTCTACCGTAAATATTTCAAAACTTAATTCTTGATTAATAATATGCATTGCTAAGAGCTTTAATTTTAAAGGTGATTTTCTCAATATTTAGATTTTTTTTGCACCCTCAGTTTTCAGATTTTCAAATAGCTGTATCTCGGCCAAGTATTGTCCTATCCTAACAAACATCAGTGGAAAGCTTATTTATTCAGTTTTCAGATGATGCACAAATATCGTTTTCAGAAAATGGACCCTTATGACTGGTTTTGTGCTCGCATATTTGGTTTTAATGGATTATGACCTGACTTGCTTTAAAGATCCTCTGAAAAAACATTTTGAGAAACAATTTGTTACCTTTCATCTCATAAAGGTCACAGTTCACGTTTCTCTTGACGTCTGCATTGTCTCCGTCACCCACCCAGGGCAGATGTTTACACACCAAAGATGGACGAAACTCGTAATTGAATGCTCTGGAAAATTCAAAAACACATGCATATTGCATTCCCTTGTGAAAAAGGAGTATGCTTAAGTGTAGTCAATGTGCACTTGTAGTGTGCTTTAAATCTTAAACTAAATTTAAAGTATATATATTAAAAATTGCACCTGCAGATAATATAATGTTAATGAAATAAAAGGCCATTTAAGTACACTTAAAGAGAGTACACTTTCATGACTGTTTCCAAACACACTTAAAAACACTTTTAAAAAGTGCACTTTGTAATACTGGTAAATGAAAACTGCTACTTTAAAATACATTTCAAATGATTATGTTTTAATAATATTTTGTCATGCTTTAAAGAAGTACACTTATTTTGATGTGTACTTTTGATTGTAATTTTAACTGCAGTGGGTTATTTGATATTAGACGCAAGTTAACATTTTCAGTGCACAAAACTGCAAAGTTAACATATTTTCAATGTGCAAAATTGTAAAAGACAACAGCAGTAATGAACATTACATTAAAAAAATAAGGTAGTTGATAAGTTTAGGCATTAAGGGATATAAAATATCCATGCAAAATAAGGTATTAATATGTGCATAATAAGTACTAATAAGAACTCTCTGTCTCTCTCTCGGTTTGCGTAATAATAATAAACATTGCATAATATACAGCCAATATGCTAGTAATATGCATGCTGGTAAATAGTGAGAATTGGTTCCTAAAATTAACTCTTACCACATATAAAAAACAGTATATTTTAATTGTAAATAACATGCATTTAAGGGTCCGAAAACATTAGATTTAATTTACAGACAAAATAAAAGCTGATACATGCAGTACATGCTGGGGCAGCAAAGTAGGGATATGAGACCTGCATTCTGGACTCTCTGTGCAGCGTTTAGCACAATCCTCCAAAGTGATTCCTGGAAGTTCAGTCAGACGGTTGACGTTCCAGGATTTCAGGACCAGCTCTCTCCCCTCAGATCGCTGGAAATCATTCAGTGCGCTGCGAAATGCTACGAAAACACACATTAGAAAGACCCACTAGGCATTTTACCAACACTTATGATTTGTCTAGTAACAAAATCAATCAAGATGAAACTCCCAAAATGACATGAAAACATCTTTGCAGCACATGCTCAAAACATGCCAATGTAGCATGTCTAAAAAACAGTTAGTGAACCTAGCAACCTCTTTGTGCCGGTTTAAAATGTAATGTTGTAATGCTCCTTCTGTGTGTGTGTTTGTGTGTGTGTCTGTGTGTGTCTCCTCATAGGGGCTTAAACACACATGACCTTTGGATCTGTAAACTACATCTGTTCCACAAAATTCCCAGTGGCATGGCATGATCATGAAATGATGCCCAAATAACTACACAGTACACAGAATCTGGCACATAAACCAGTCTCAGCTGTACACACATGCTTGTGTTTAAATTCATTAAACATCTATATAAATATGCGCCTGTACACATGATGAAAAAGGGCCATTAATGACATAAAATGTGACAAGAAAACTGTGTACAGTAAGTCTTAGTACAGCAACTGATATTTACCATGGCACAGAATCATATTAACTTACCATGGTAATTCCATGTTTTCACAAAAAATCTCTCTCTATATATATTATTCCATTTTATTGTTTTTATTTATTTATTTTTTTAAACTTTGTTTATATAGCTCAGTTTAGTCCGTTTTTTTTAAAAAACATACCATGGTAATAATAGTTTCAGCCATATTTATATAAAAATATAAATATAAAAAATATGTAAAATATAGTATGGTTTTACTGTCATACTTATAGTGTTTGGGCAGAAACTGTGGTTACAGTGCCATGGTGAAAGGAGTAGGCTAACATATGTTTGCTGGCTGTTTTGGAGCCTAAGCAGTTATCTAAAAACAATTCACCTAAAATACAACAGGATTTAATGTAGCAAAATACTTTGTGACATAAGAAATCATTAAATATGAGAGTATTGATCTTACCATGAACTGTGTCAGGCTGAAGCAGCAGAGCTGTGAGAAAGAAGAGTGGAATCATAGTATAAGAGCTGCTTTACTCCAACAGCAGAGCTCATCTGAGGACTTTGATTCTCTTCGACTAGAAGAATTGATGGAGGGGGTGGTGTGTGTGTGTGTGTGTGTGTGTGTGTGTGTGCATGTATGTTTACTCCTCTGTTGACCTGACAGAACAGGACATTTCCCAATAAATCTGGCTAAAGTAACTCTTTATCACAAACATATGCCAAACGAACAAGTTAATAATACTAGTAATAATAATAAAGCCTATTATTGTTAAACTTAACTTAAAATTTGTGTTAATAATACATTTAATTGCAATATTATTTTTATGTGTTAATTAAATACTACTACTAACTACTTTTATTTTTTCTTTATCATCCTATTGTTATGGATTTTTCCATCATTTGTGTCAAAGATAATTGACTGTTTTTGAGTTAAGTCATTAAATCAGTCATCTGATTCATTACAAACGTTTATTTCGAGTCTTTTACAAACCAAAACCGAAAAAGACATTTCCATATTTTTTCAAGAGCGTGGCTTTTATCAAACTAAAAAAAAGAAAACAAAACAGTAGCTTGAACAGATGACGATATAAAGTTATCAAATTCAGTGAATGAAACATGTGACTTAGTCTTAAGTAGCACAGGTATATTTGTAGCAATAGCCAAAAATACATTGTATGGGCCAAAATGATCTTTTTATTATATTATTATTATTTTTTTTTTATGCCAAAGCTCATTAGGAAAAAAATTATGAAGATATTTTGTAAATTTCCAACCGTAAATATATTAAAACTTAATTTTTGATTAGTAATATGCATTGCTAAGAATTTCATTTGGACAACTTTAAGGGTGATTTTCTCAGTATTTTGATTTGTTTGTACCCTCAGAATCCAAATATTCAAACAGTTGTATCTCAGCCAAATATTTTCCTATCCTAACAAACTATGCATAAATGGAAATCTTATTTATTGAGATTTCAGATTATATATAAATCTCAATTTTGAAGCAGAAGGATTAGTTCACTTAAAGAGTTGTTTACAAACGTAAAAGCGCTATTTGTCTCAATGGCCCCATTTACACCTGACATTACATGTTGTAGGTGATCTCATCATAGTTATATAAAACCATATCGCACTCAAAACATGTGTAAATGAACCTAAGGCGCAGTGTGACCGGAACGGAAGTGATCAGGAACCGATTCTCAACCGAAGGTGTCAAATCAGTATTCGCAACAAGTACGCCTAGCTAATATGTAAATAGCGTTTTACATTTCAATCTCCATCTCATTACAAGTGGAAAACGTGTGAAAAGCTAAGTATGAGCCATTTTACCATAATTAAAAACCGAGCCTATTTAAAATAATCAAAAAGCCAAAACATGCTAATGCATGAAGTGTTAAGATCGTTTTAAGTCAGTTACAGCATAATGATTTTAAAAGCTGTTGGCAATTCAGTCACTCAAGAATAAATTAAATATGAATTAATAATTAGCATAAAAGCTGGTTAAAATCTGCTAAGTGACTAGTAATGACGACAAATCAGTGAGGAAATGTTTATGGAGGTTGTAATTGTTGAGAGAGCCGCTAGAGGTCAGTGTGTTCCTCTGCTAAAACTGACAGAATCTTCCGGGACTCAAACTTCTGCAGCAGTTCACTCTGGTACAAAAATGTTTTACTATCTTATACTCCGATTCATATCCAAATTATTGGATTTTAACTAAATAAATTGTTGGAATACTTTATATTGTTACTTATTTCAACTTTAGTTCCTTTCTCTGCAGAAATCAAGCGCAGCGTGTTTTGTTCGTGAA
Source organism: Labeo calbasu (assembly GCA_019740295.1). Taxonomy (NCBI): domain Eukaryota; kingdom Metazoa; phylum Chordata; class Actinopteri; order Cypriniformes; family Cyprinidae; genus Labeo; species Labeo calbasu. The sequence goes on from JAHKKF010515767.1 coordinate 7,621, forward strand.
CTTTGCTCTTGTGTGTTTTTCGCCAGAGGTTTCGCTCTCGTCTGTATCATCATGTCTTCGGTTGAGATGTCTGAAGGCTCGGTTCGAGTGGAGATCTGCGGAGATCAGCCGCTGTTTTACCGCCAGGCGCTTCCGGCGAGCGGCACCGCCAAGCTGTGCGTCCTGCTGCTGCACGGAATCCGGTTCTCCTCGGAAAACTGGCTCAAGATCGGGACTTTGGAGTCTTTAGCTGCCGCGGGTTACCGAGCTGTGGCCATCGATCTGCCAGGTGTGCTACAGAAATACTGCGGTAATACCGTGGTACAGATATTATATTAGATGGTAATACTATAGTAGTACTTAAAAAAAATACTATAGTACTGGACAATTACCATAATACTTTACATACATCCATAATATTACCATGTAACATAAACAGAATCTTTGTATGAACAAGTTATTTTTCCAAAAAACATGGTACTTTATAGTATTTTTAAAAAATATATTACTCGTTTATATTGTATGATTAATATGATTATATTTCAAGTGTAGGTAATATTGTTATAATTATATTTAACCATTATAAATAAATAAGATATAATTGAATAGCCTTTATTATGGACGCTTTGAAGTGCTGGTAAAGCAAAAAATGTATTTTATAAAAAAAACTATATATGGCAAAAACGGTGGTAATTCTGTTACTTTGTTTTTGTTAGTTAAAAAAAAATATATTAATATATGATTATTTTATTTACTTATTTGCTTAATTTTTTTAAGCAAGGATACTTTAAATTGAATGTTACAAAAGATTTCTATTTCAGATAAATGCTGTTCTTCTAAACTTTTTTATTCATCAAAGAAACTTGGAAAAATCTACTTGCTTGTTTTTAACATAATAATAAAAAATATTTTTTGAGCAGCAAATCAGAATATTAGAATGATTTCTGAAGGATCATGTGACTGGAGTAATGATGCTAAAAATTCAGCTTTGAAATCACAGGAATAAATTACATTTTAAAATATATTTAAATAGTAAACATATTTCAAAATAAAAATAACTAAAATTAAATAAAAATCTCTTCTATTATATAGATCTGTTTCAGCAACTCTTACAAACACTGTCTTTCACTAACACTCTCAACTAACTGATTTCCTCCTCATTTCACTCGTTTGTGTCATTTCACTCGTGTCGTTGCTCTCACAGGTTTGGGTCAGTCTAAGGCGGTGGAAGCCCCGGCTCCAGTGGGTCAGCCGGCTCCAGGTGCGTTCCTCAGACAGGTGTGTGAGGGTCTGCAGACCGGCCCTGTTGTGATCATCAGCCCGTCTCTCAGCGGCATGTACTCGCTGCCGTTCCTCTTCCAGCACTCCGAGCAGGTCAAGGCCTACATCCCTGTAGCTCCCATCTGCACAGAGAAGTTCACAGCACAGCAGTACAGCAGTATACAGGTGACTGAATTAATCAGATGACACCCATCCATTATCAAATGTGCTAAAAATGAGTGATGTTAATCATTATGTACCTGTACAGACTCCAGCTCTTATAGTTTACGGAGACCAGGACACTCAGCTCGGGGAAGTGTCGCTAAACAACTTGAGTCGTCTGCCCAATCACAAAGTGGTGGTAATGAAGGGGGCGGGGCATCCTTGTTACCTTGATGATCCAGAGACCTGGCATAAGGCAGTTCTGGACTTCCTACAGTTGTTGTGATCATATTCAAAACCCTAATAGTGTACACATGTACTAATCAAAACACTAAGTACGTAAGTGAACACTATGAAGCACATTCAGTTTCATACTTATTAACTGATTATGTCAGAAACACTTTTTTTTGTATGCAACTTTGCATAATTGGCTTTTTATGCTATAATTTGCATTGCTTTTCATGTGGATGCACTGCACTTGTGTTGAAGGGTGTGTCAGAGACTTAAGGTTAACATGAAATGCTGTATGCAACCCAAAACACACACTTCTGAATGAAAGATAGTCACTGAGAAAATAATATAGGAAGGGACTTGATTTTATCCAATGGAAACTGATTAGACTGTGAAAACTGGGTGTTTCAAGAAATTTATTAAAGTGAATAAGTCAACTTTGATTTTATTTTTATTTCAGTAATTCAATATTAATTTTCTAAATTAATAAAAAAAAAGTCAATATTAATTCCCATGGATTTATTGATAATATTCTGCCTGTCAACATATTAATATATTATTTTATGTTGAAGATGTATTACTATTAACTATTATAAATAATTATAACAAATTTAGCATTTAATAGGTAAAATATTATATTTAAAAATCTATATTTTTTATAGAAACTAAATAAATAATAAATGTCTGTTTCAGCAACCATTACAGAATGCTGTGTTTTGACAAAAATTGCCAAAACCTGTTGTAATATTTAAATATATAATTTTTTACATTAACATGGTTAAATAACAAAATTAGTTTATATTTTATATTTACCTATTATAAATAAATATGATACTATTTAATGCTTTAAAGTAAAAAAAAAAGATAAACTACATACATTACTATGTGTATATATACAGTAGTCAACATTTGAAGTGGATCAAAAAAGTTAATCAAAGTTGTTCTGAAACAAGAAGAGGTATTGTTCAAAATTCATGTTTAACATGTAAGTCTGCTATTAATCAATGCTGTCATCAATGGAATTTCATGCCTCGTCACTTTTGATGGTGCCCAGACATGAATGTTTGTCACAAGGTTTGAAGAGGCTTGTCACACACTCATGAAGACAAGAGTGCATCAAAAAACTGTTGGTTGTTCAGTACTTTTGTGATTCACCTGAAGTCACAATGGACCAGAAATGCCTCTTAAACATTATTTCCTGCAGTGTAGTGCCTTTGGAGTGCCTTAAGGAGCCAGCACAATGGTCATAATGGTGATGCACTGGATACTGTACTGTACTGTACTGTAGTCACTCTGTGTGGAGTGTCAGAGATTGAACGCAAAACAGGAAAGAAAGCAAAAAAAAAAAAACAAGATGTTATTGCACATTACAGCAGATCAAAAATCTGAGTTCATACTGTAAAACAAACATGAATTGAATGGTTTAACAAATGCAACAAACAAGTCATGAACAAGAAACAACAAACGTAATGTGCCGAGACAGCCAGTCAGTAGTCACTGTTACCACCTCTGACACGGATCACAGCCTCACATCGCCTATGCATGCTTGAGATGAGGTTTTGGATATTCTGTTGAGGGATGGCTTGCCATTCCTCCAGCAACGCTGTTCGCAATTCCACACGGGTTCCTGGAGGGACATGGCGTGCTTGCAGTCTTGACTGTAGCTGCTCCCAAATGTGTTCAACAGGGTTCAAGTCCATTCTTGAGATGCCCTCCTCCTCCAAGAATTCCGTCATCAGTCTTGCTTGATGTGCACCAGCGTTGTCATCCATAAGCACGAAATCTGGCCACATTGCACCAGCATACGGCTGCACAACTGGTCTCAGGATTTCATCCCTATACCTTTGGCCTCTCAGGCTGCCTTTTTCAGTGATGACAAGCTCTGTCCTTCCACCCATGAAGATGCCTCCCCAAACCATGACTGATGATCCGCCGATACGGTCATGGCGGATTTTGTATAACATTTTGCGGCAAATTTCTCTCCCCAGGACGACGCCAGACCCTCCTATGCCTATCTAGGAAGTTCACACAAAACCGGGACTCATCTGTAAAAAGCACTGTACCCCACTGATTCAATGTCCACCTGTGGTGTTCTCTGGCCCACTGCAGACGTGCCAGTTTGTGTGCTCTGGAAAGAGGCACCCTCACAGCTGGTCTTCTGGCTCTCAAGCCAACTTAATGAAGTCGTCTTCTCACAGTCTGAGTGGACACTCGCACCCCTGTTGCATCCTGAAGGTCATTTTGCAGGCTGACTGCAGTCATGAAATGATTTCTACGGGCATGCAGGGTCAAGTATCGGTCTTGATTTGGTGTTGTGAGCCGTTGTCTGCCTCCACCATGCTTTCTACCCACACTACCAAACCTTCTGAACCTGTTCCAGGCTCTGGAAATGACACTTTGAGATGTCCCCACTGCGTCTGCAACTTCACGCTGAGTCATGCCTCCTTGCAGCATCCCAGTGGCCCTGTTAAGGTCAGAATCCTGCAATCACACTAAATGTGGCATTTTCAATGTTTTCTGACTTCAAGTGAAGAATTCAGAGCCTTAAAAGATGAGCAGTTCCCAATTACGAACACCTGTGACAGGTCAATTGGTACCTAATGACAAACATTCATGTCTGGGCACCATCAAAAGTGATAAGGCATGAAATTCCATTGATGACAGCATTGATTAATAGCAGACCTACATGTTAAACATGAATTTTGAAAAATACCCCTTCTTGTTTCAGAACAACTTTGATGAATCTTTTTGATCCACTTCAAATGTTGACTAGTGTATATATATATATATATATATATATGTGTATATATATATGTGTGTATATATATATATATATTTTATCTTTTTTTTTCAGCCTCACGTATTAAAATTGGGACCAATCACTTTGAATCTCATTTTCGTGTTTGTGTATTTCTAATCAGCCTCTAAAACATGTTGATTGCATCAGAAAAATAACCACTACACAATGCACTGAAGTGAAAAATATGAACATTATTTAATAACTGATTCTCTGTAATAAACAATTTGAAAATATTTTACAAGGAGTCACAGACACAATATTTTACAAATTTTCCCTTGTCTTTTTTTTTGTTGTCTGTACAAAAAAATGGAGCAACATGGACCCAGAGACGAGGCACTGAGCCCCCAACACACAATCCAATAAACGAACGAAAGAAAAACGCTCACCATGATTTCAGACCTCAACTCATGAGTATTATCAGCAGTACTGTGTTTCTATTTTTTTTAATCGTTAATACATTTTAAAACCTCACTCATGTTAAATTCAGTTTCTCCTTTGTACGTTTTTTTTTTTTTTAATATATATTTTTTTGTACACATTTGTCACGGAGCACCAGACTAAAGACTACGTAATCACATACACACGTCTCGCTGATGGAAACGCGCCTACAATGATGTTGCTTTGGAGGGGGAGGGGCTATGGGAGGGTCTGAGCTAATGTCTCCTCCCAGTGGGCGGGTTATACATCGAGCCCCTCCCCTTGCGCAAGCTGCTTCCTCTTTTGAGCTTTTCTTTTTGAATACTATTTTTTTTTCTCTTTTTTTTGGCAAAAGCAAATCTTTCAGACCACTTAAAAAACAAGGACTTTTGTTCCACAGTGTACTTGGAATTGTGACACAAGACCGACACATTCATGATCATTTAATCGCAGTGTCTTGCCAAAATGTGTTTCCCTAATTTGGGCAGTTCAGTGCCCCTGTACATCGACAGTGTTCCAGTTTTAAGACAATTACACACTTTCCCCCCCAAAAAATAAAATACAAGAATTCAAAAAAAGTGTGGCAAAGTTTTAAAACAACTCACCAGAATAAAGAACAAGGCATATTTCCACCTTTCGGAACGCTCTTTGCCCTGATATGAAGTAAAATTGCAGATTGTTTCCATAATCAGGCAAAGAAAGAGGTACACATTAGCCATTTAACATGTGTCGACATTAAAGTTGTGAGTCAGAGAGATAGTTCACCCACGAATTAACATTATGTCATCACTTACTCACTCTCACGTCATTACAAACCATTTTAGAGAGGATTATTATTTTTCTTTTTTAATGAATAACCAATAATACAGTGCACAAGTCATATGGATAGCCTTTATGATATTATTATTGAGCATTTATGTCCTTTTAGGAGCTTTAAAGCCCCTGCTTGCTATATTTTTATGGAAACACACTTATATTTTGCCTAGAACTGGGTTTGGAAAAACTTGGGGGTGAGTGATGATTTTTATTTATTTATTTTTTTTAATGTTGAATTTTTAGGTGAACAATCCCTTAAACTTCACACGTCATACTGAAGTATAAACAGTCTTTTTAAAACTTTTTTTGTCTGTTTACAGTACCACATATGACCTTGCACTTATATTTCAGTAAATGGGTCTCGATGGGGTCTAAAATATATATTCATACTGCAGTTGGATACATAAATCCAATCAGGATGTGGGTTATAAACAGGAGTCATATGTGATAGTGTCAGGATGAGGATTGCATTCAAGTTCAATATTAGTGATATGTACAGAATGAAGATTAACATTTAAACCTCATTTTCTTTATAACCAATTAGTTCTGAAGGTGGATGACAAACAAACCGAGTGACGTAAGAATCATGTCCACTAGCATCACACATGCATTTTCACCTCTCAAATAAGTTGTATAAAATGTGACATCCTGACAGACAATAAAACGAGAAATAAATAACACATCACCCAAAATGAATTCTCATTTACTCACCCTTATGTCATACGAGTTTCTTTCAGATGAATGAATGTCACACAGGTTTAAAACAACATGAGGGTGATTAAATGATCATTTCCGGCGAACAAACTCTTTGAACAGACAGATAGAGGGAATGTTTTAACATGTTAAGTGCTGTCTTTTAAAATTGCACAGGCGACTAAAACAGATTTTGCCTCGAGACAGACAGATATGTAACATTCGTTTGACACAGATCATTCCTTCAACACCAACAACTGACAATACTCTCAAAATACTTCTCATAAAATCATCTATTTTCACAGTTATGTCACATAACGGCAAACACAGATTCACTTCCTCAACCGTCGGCAAACCTTAAATAAACTCTCACTCTGTATACTGAACAAATAAACTACAGCTGTAAAGCCATTCCCATATTTGTGAAGCCAAAGATGGACTGAGGTTATGTAAAGCAGTCGGTTCAACCCCAACACCTACTTTACTAAAACTCGGTAGCAACTGAATGTGTGAAAAGCTCTTACAAAGACGATCCTAAAAATGATGGGCTGTTTTTAAAACATCTTGCCAAGGAGCTTTAAAGGAGCATTGAAGGTGATGGCCAATAAAATGCCTAATGTGCAACTGAGAATCAGTCAGTGAGGTTTAGATGTACCCCGTTTACTGACAAAACAAATGCTTAAGGTGCTTGTCGATGTGCTTTGTGTACATTGCAGGGATGGAGTTGAGGGTTATGGCAAACGCTGCGGCTCAATAATACTCTAAATTAAAAAAATAAGTCGCATTCCCTTATATCAATCAGATGATGATGTTTGGAGGCACTGGCTGTGTTCGGAAAAGCATACTAGCGTACTAACCACTATTTCTGCTTTATGAGCAACTACATTTGTCATAATATGCATTATAATACATGGAATACTGAATGCAGTATCCCACAATGCAATGCACTCAACTTGTCCACGGGTAAACATGATAAATATTGTATTACAATTATCGCAATGCTTATTTGTGAACCTGGACCACAAAACCAGTCTTAAGTAGCATGGTTATATTTGTAGCAACAGCCAGAAATCATTAGGATATCAAGTAAAGATCATGTTCCATGAAGTTTCCTATCGTAAATATATCAATCCTTAATCTTTGATTAGTAATATGCATTGCTAAGAACTTCATTTGGACAACTTCATAGGCGATTTTCTCAATATTTTGATTTTTTTGCGCCCTCAAATAGTTGTATCTCGGCCAAATCCTATCCTAACAAACCATGCATCAATGGAAAGCTTTATTCAGCTTTCAGATGATTTATAAATCTCAATTTAAAAAAATTGACCCTTATGATTGGTTTTGTGGTCCAGGGTCATATTTAAAAAATTTTTGTTGGTCATCCAAGCAATCATGTGACCAGTTCATTACTGAACATTGAGTGTTTTTTAAAAATTGCATGAAGAGTATAGTATGCAGTATGGTAGTATACTCTGTCGAACACAACCTGTGAGTTTTAAGGCCTGTGAAAGACTTTTACTGCATTAAGCTGAGTGATAGTGAAGCTGAATGATCAATGCTGTCCAATATAAAAGTGCATCAAGGCACAGCTAAAAGAAGGTTGATGCAGGGCCCAGAACAAGTTTCATCGCATTAACTTTCAAACATAAGATGACAGATACTGAGGCCAGAAACATACTCTATACAAGTATGCAAGCAGATGCTTCAATTGCAGCTATATCCACCTTATGTACCTAGAAATGTTTGCACTGAGTATGTTTAGGGCTTTAAGTATATATATATAAAAAATGAATCATGGTTCATGGTTACTATTACTATTCACAGACAAATCCATCAGTGCAAATAATGGCGCAAACGAGATGTGAAGTGATTCGATGCAATATGTGATCGACATTCTGAGATCGTGAAAAACTGTACAGCACAGAATTACAGAGACTGCAAACAGATATCATCGCTAAAACACGCAAACTGCATTTCTATCCATCACAAATCTCTTCGTTAGCACATCTCATCTTATTTAAAGGAACAGTTCACCTAAATGTTTTCGTTTAGTAATTGTCAGTTCACAGTGGCCATGTCTATGCTCCAAAAAAAGAAAGAAAGAAAGAAAAGTAGTCCATATGATTTATGTGCGATATTCCAAGTCTACCGAAGCCATACGATAAGAAAACTTCATATGGACTGCTTTTATGGGACTTTTATGATACTTTTTTTGGAGCTGGAAATAATGATCACTATCCTGATTCTTAAAAATGTCAGCATACGGGTTTGGTAAAGTGATTAAAATGCACAAAATTGTCATTTTTGGGTGAACTAGTCCTTTAAAAATGAACAGACGCTATTACATATTAGCTGCAAATATTAAATTACTGAGGCATTAATATACGTAGCTTACCTTGTGATTAAAATAATAAACACAAATAAAAAGCCTAACCTAATGGGATCAGGGTTGTGATATAAGTAGAAATAATAAACATATGAAGCCCTTGTGACTGATGAAGGAATGGTGTGATACCTCCTTAATTTCACGACTCTCTCATGACTTTGTAGTTTTCTTACCTCCTAATTTGGCTAAAAAAGTTAGACCACACAACAAGTCTCATTTTGGCAAGAAGTAGATATAGTGCATAAATAAACAAAAGATAATTGAATAAATAACATCTATCGTCTTCCCTTTCTCGTTAAATACCCTAATATATGGAGGTATGTTTTTAATACTCGCATGTTGTCATTGATATTTTTTAAGTTCTGCTCTTATTCGGTTATTTTCTTATTACCGGAAGCTAGACGGCGCCAGAATGTCCCGTAGCCACGCGACACGGGTTACAGAATGAAGATGAGGATGATGAGGATGACCTTTCCCCTTCAGAGGCGGAGTCAAACGAAACCCGACCCCCTTTTCGCCCGCAAAGGCAGGAGGGAACAGTCCGTGTCATTTCCACCATTTCTTCGTTGGTCCAAGACGGCCGTCGGTTTTCCCGTCGCTAGCTTCCTGTTTTCGTAAAGACACTTTTAGCTCCTCCCACAAATGCTCTTGATTGGCAGGAGACGACAAAGTTCTGCAACGGTCACTAAGCAACAACCTGTGAAGCTAAGTGGATGAAGCAGTACGACTGGGCTTCCGTATAAGGGCAGGAGGAAGTCCCTTTATATTACCTATGACTAGAGCAACGGGGAGATAAAGGAGAAATGCGGAATTAAGGAGACGAGAAGGAGGGAGAGGAGGACAGGAGGATGGAGTTAAACAGACGGGCGGGCCAGAACACACAGGAGGAGGAGCTGGAGGAGGAGTAAAGTGAGGAGGGAGGGGCGGAACGAGTGACCCCGCCCACAGTCTGATGTGTTCTCCTGGAAGACAAAACAGAGGCGTGCGCTTTGGTTTATTAAGTGTTCTGATGGGTACAAATGCAGAAATGTGAAGCTCATATTTCTGTTTTACGCACTATTTGTCACTTAAACAGTCTTTGTTATGCATTACTGATGTTATTCTTGTGGGTGGAGTTTACAGAGCTCATTATGTAAATATTGTAAATAAACATGTGGAAATGTGCATGTGTACTTACTAAAGCACTGTAGTCGAAACAGGTCGTAGTTCCTTTTCTATACCGAGCTGTGGCTATTGTCTCGCATGTATTCGTTTCTTTGTCTGAGAGACGGAGGGTGTTAAGGAACATCTTTTTTTATGCAAATTTACACTATCTTTAAAAGTTAGTAAGATTTTTTTTTTTTTTTTTTTTTGATTTAAGGAAATTCATGTGTTCGTGCAGAAAAAAGGTATTAAAATGATCAAAAGTGACAGTAAAGACATTTAAGAGACAGGATATATAACAAGTAAAATAATTAATTAAATAATTTAAATAACCGATAATAATCAGAAATGTGTCTTGAGCTGCAAATCAGCATACACTACCAGTCAAAAGATTTTTAATGTTTTTTTTTTTTTTAATTATTTGAATCCAAAATACAGCAAAAATAGTAATATTGTGAAATATTTTTACTATTTAAAATAACTGCTTTCTATCTGAATATATTTTAAAATGTAATTTATTCCTGTGATCGAAGGTAAATTTTCAGCATTACACCAGTCTCCAGTGTGACATGATTTCTTTTTGGGAAATATATTATAGAAATTAATACTTCTATGTAGCAAGGATGCTTTAAATTGACCAAAAGTGGTGATAAAGACATTTATGTTACAAAAATGTTCTATTTCAGTTAAATGATGTTCTTCTGAACTTTCTATTCATCAAAAAAACCTGAAACAATTCTACTCAGTTATTTTCAACATAATAATAATAAATGTTTTTTGAGCAAGTAAAAATGTTTAAAAATTGTAATGTTTTTGCAAATAAATGCAGGCTTGGTGAGCAGAAGAGACTTCATTAAAAAACATCCTAAAAATCCTAAGTGGTAGTGTATATGGTATTAAACAATTCTGAAAAATACAATTTATTACATTATGAAACAGCTATAGATAATAATACTAATACTGTTTTTTCTGTATTTCTGCTGAAATAAATGCAGCATACATTGCAAATTAAATTCAAAAATTAAAACTTGCGAGAAATGCATGTTTATGGCCTAGGATACATTCTGTCTCCACCTGAGACAGTTTCTCTATTTCACAGGAGTCGCAGGAGAGTTTTTCAGCCACCACAAACAGCAGGTTGGTGTTGTTTATTCTCCTAGCATGAATTAATCTGTAAAACAGACACATTATTATTAAAAACAGCCTTTGATCTGTATATATTTATGATGTATGTGACCCTGCACCACAAAACCAGTCATAAGGGTAATTTTTTTGAAATTGAGATTTATACATGATCTAAAACTGAATAAATAAGCTTTCCATTGACATATGGATGTTAGGATATGACCAAGATACAAATACTTGAAAAATCTGGAATCTGAGGGTGCAAAAAAATCAAAATACAGAGAAATTTGCCTTTAAAGTTGTTCAAATGAAGTTCTTAGCAATGCATATTACTAATCAAAAATGAGGTTTTGATACATTTATGGTAGGAAACTGACAAAATATCTTCATGGAACATGATCTTTACTTAATATCTTAATGATTTTTGGCATAAAAGTAGAATCAATAATTGTTGCCTGTTGCTACAAATATACCCATGCTACTTATGACTGGTTTTGCGGTCCAGGGTCACATATATTGGCAGCATGACCGGCGTTGCGTCTGACCTGGAGCAGTTGTCACAGTCCTGAAGTATGTTGTAGGAGCTGCTGATGTTACTGAAGTAAAACTGCGTCTGTACCGTCACACAGCTGGTCTCTCTAGACTCCATTCCTTCAGCATCCACCTCATCTATAAGCACACACACATATGTTAGATAAATCTTCTTATCGATCCGCGTAAACAGTGACCTTTTAAAATCAATGTAAATGTCACGCACCTGTCATGAACCAGCTCTGATAGGCGAATCCATACAGCATCTGCTGCAGCAGTGACCTATAGCACAACACACACACATGCACACAAGCACACATTTCTGAGTCTGAGCATATGATGTTTGCACATGTTTACAATGTTGCTACATCTTTGAGATCAGTCATTATAATTGACTTTAAGAGAGAAACTCACCAGGCGGCCGCGGATGTCCACCAGGCAACATTTAACACATCAGCAATAGTGGGCTAAGAGGAAACACATGACATTTGATAATGCAACAGTCCATCATCCATCCAAATACACATCTAACCTAACACACCATCCCTCAAGCAGTATTTACATACTACTATAGTACCTAATCATATTTTACATAAGATTTCATTGAGGTGTCTGGTTGAGATTCGAATCAGATTCTTAAGATGCATGTAAATGTAAGCATTGACTTATTCCGTCCATCCATGCTCGTACCACAAACACTCCTCGAGGGGCGGCCCCTGTGTTGCTGCTGGGTACAGGGTCACACACCGACTGATAGTCGTAAGACTGCTTGCGTTTGTAGAAGGAGTTGTTATAGAGGGCATAAAAGAGGGTGGCATCGACCTCGCCGAAGAACATCCCAATCTACAAATAGAAGAAAAAGAGCACAGAGTGAACAACAGCTACAAATACGCTCTGTTTACACATTACTTTCTTGTTGAATGTCCCGACCTTATTCAAGTAGTCTTTCTGATTGGACATGACGAGGAAGCCGCCGTCATCTATCAGGTAACAAAGCAAGTCCTGCAAACAAAGTCGGACAGCTTTAAGTAAACACATTACATTATTAATCAGTTGTTTTAATGGAAAATCACTAGATCAATCCGCTAGACTTAATGGATGAGAATGTATGGATGTGAGCTATAGATCTCAGTATTGACTAATCTGAGTGCATTAAGAGTCTCTTACATCACTGTTGGCTTCACAGTCCATTTCACAGCCACTGGTGGGTCCACACTGTCAGACAGAAACAACAGTATTTAGAGCAGCGTGCGCTTGTGTATAGCCATGCATATTCAGTATATGTGTGTGTGTTTGTGCTGTACCGTTTGAGAGCTCTGTCGGTTGCTGTTGGTGTGGTTGCTCGCCAGGATCTTGAATTTGTCCGTCCAAGCCTCAAGATCAAGCTTCACACCCAAAACTAAGAGAGTGCAGGACAGAAACACAATTAGAAAAAAAAAGTAAAACCAGTGGTCTTTACTATTTTACATACACCTTACACAGGGCCCTATAAAATCCATTTTATTTTTTCCCAAATTCCGTTTTATTTTTTTCCAAATTCAGTTTTTTTCCGTTTAAATTTTTCCAAATTTTGTTTTTTCCGTTTTAATTTTTCTGGACTCTTTTTTTTTAAATGGTTAAATGACATTTTATTAATCATAAAGCAAGTCTAATAAATTAAAATTATGCAATTTATACAATTTAACATCAATTTATTAAAAGTTTAACAAAAATGACTTGTATAGGGCCTTATGAAACGTTTAATTTTTTCTCACCTTCTGTTTTATTGTTACCAAATTCTGTTTAAGCATGTCTAATTATTTAAATGCATTTTTTTTTTTTTACAATATTTACATTTTTCTGGTTATCAAATGAAGGTATAAAATATACACTTTTAATCAAATCAAAATTGAACAAACTGTATTGTTTGGCAAACAAAGTCATTATTAAAATTAAAACATAAAAAAATGTTGTGTGATTATTCCTTAACAAAATAAAGTTTGAACAATTTTAGTAATTATAGTAGCAGTAGTATTACGTGCATTCCGCTAAACAATAAATTACACCAAACTTTTATTTTGACGGGTTGCCGTGAATACCTTTACATTTCTGTGTGTATATGATACGATAGTTTTTCTCAAAAGAAACGTTAAAATGCTCCAGCAGTTCTGGAAATGTTCATGTAATTCTGTCCCCATATTTAGCGAGATGGCAGACACTGAAATCACCACGAGCGTCTGCGCCATTCACACATGAACACGGACGATTCATATTTAAATAGTCTTTTTGCTTAATATTTAGAGATACTCGTCCATATTGTGATTTGACCTACTTTTGATTAATTCCTGCAAACTTCGCCAAATTCATGACATTCCGCATTATACAGTAAATTCCGTTTTTTGGACTGGTTTCCAAAATAAACCATAGGGGCCTACTTACATTTATCTTTTTAATGTAAAAATACAGAAAAAATACAGAAAAACATTAATATTATTTTAATTAAAAAAAAAGGTTTTTCTATTATAATATACTTCAAAATCTAATTAATCTCTGTGATGCAAATCTTAATTTTAAGCATCATTACTCCAGTATTTAGTGTCACATGATCCTTCAGAAATCATTCTAATATACTGATCAATGTTGGAAACAGTTTTTTTCATAATTTTTTTGATGAATAAAAAGTAAAAATAGTAATCTAATAAAAATAGTATATAATATACATATATGTGCTATACAGCACAAAGCATTTCTGATTTGGCCGTTTTCCAACCTAATCTGTGTTATCAGCTAGATGACATATTTACATCGACAGAATTCACCAGAGTTGACTTTTCAACAATGTTCAGAGCAGAAAATGTCATTCTTCTAAGCCAGATTCATAAAGCAGCACTTATCTCTGCTAATCCACATGTCAGGTAATCCTAACGTAACAGGATGATCATGAGCTCAGTGAGGAACCGCTGCACATCACTGTCGATTTGTAAAGGTTTAAGTCAAAAAATGGCAAAATGTCTCTGGATTTATTGTACTGAGAGAGGTTATGTGTTCAAACACAGCTGCTGACCATCTGTTAGTTATGATGAAGTTCTTAAGCTATTGCTTTATCATCTCAAATCCCACATTTGATTTTGGCTTTATTTAAGTATGTAAGCTGTGCCTTTCATCTGATTCAAAAGGCCTCCATGTTGTTCAAACTAATAACACTTACATAAATTCATCAGTCATCAGACAATTTAGTTTCTTCAAGAGATGCAGATGTCTGCATGTCTCAGAGTCACATAGTTGTATTTTACCTGCTGGTTTGAGGTTTCTGCTTCCTACGGTAACGTCCACTGCAGTGCTAACCAGAATGCCAATGGTGTCATTCTCTGGATTCAGTATTTCATCATTAGCTGGACAACAAAACAAAACAAAGCAAACAGATCTTGAAAACTCTTAAACCGTAAAATTATTATTATATAAAAAATCTAACTGGGTATAATGAGTTTCAAGACATAGTAAATTAATTAAAGAATGGAGAAGTAGTGTATTCTGCTTATTAATTATAGAAAATCAGAATCATAACATCATTAATAATACATAAACATATGAATATATATATAAACAAATAATCCTAATTTCATTATTATAACATAAAAAAATATAATTAATTACATATATTTAATATAAATATATAAAAAATATATATTTATTAATATACAAATATATATATATAATTTTATTTTATATAATTACATTTTTAGAAACTATTATTACTTTAAAGACAGGAACAAAAAATATGTATATGACCAAATAATCATAATTTTATTATTATAACATAAAGATAAAACAAATTAAATATATTTAATATATATTAAATATATAAAAATGTACTTATTAATATACAAATATATAAAATATGTTTTTATTTATACTATTTTATATAATTACATTTTTAGAAACTATTTTTACTTTACAGACAGGAAATATATATATAATTATAATTATTACAAAATTAAAAATGAATAACTTATATAGAATTTATAATACAGATGTAATTATAATCATTACTCACACAAATAATTGTTATGTTAGTATTTTTCTTCATATTAAATATATTATTTTATTTACACTTTGCATTGTAAATACATTGCCTCGAGAGACTATTATATAAAGGTTTTTCTCTCACCGGTGCGGTAGGGGGCTCTGAAGATGTAGCCCTTGTTGTCCAGACTGCGACGGTAATAACTAGCATTAAACGGCTCTGGATCTTCCTCCCAAGTCTCAGAGGCCCTTATATAAAAACACACACATTTTACCTTAGCAGCTATTTGAAACAACACAGTGACAAATACAGAATAAGAACCAGACTCACTTATTCGGAAAAACTCGAGTGACGCCTCCATCTGTGGCTGCAAAGACTGCCATAAAGCCGTACCTACAGTAACACAACACACATATTAACTCACATTTATCACTAGCTCTCTAGAAAGTTTTAGGTTGATGCCTTATAAAGGTGTCAGTCTACTAACTAACAAATTATGAACGTACGTGTTGAGGTCCTTGTTCTTCCAGACTTTATCTACCAGCTCTTTGATGATGCCCGTGTCCAAGATCAGATTATGCAGCAAGAAATTGTCGCCTGTGTGGAATAATGATGACAATATTATAACATATGAAATGATGTCTTCATATAAGATGGTTTTGAGTTCAAGAATTATCACTAATAATGCTGCAATGAAAATTACTGACAGAAAGTGCTTTAAAAGGGCATGAAGTCATTGAATAATTCACACAAGATTTGTAAACCTCACATTGTTTGGAGTCCGGCGTGACCTTCTCCATCAGAGCGATGAAGTTGAGCAGGAACTCTGTGTTGTTGTTGGACAGCTCCAGATCTTTGCAGTATTCCCTGAGGAAAACACACATCATTCCACACTGGAAAACTCTCTCTGACAGAGAATAAGATCATAAACAGTTATATTATAGACTGCAAACCTTTAACGCACAGTGAGAGTTTTGCATTGACCAATATTTCACATTCATGTAAACATCTTAAACACATAAAACACCACAATTACATACATAAAACATAACTGCACTGCAAAAAAATTATTCTTAACCGGTGTTTTTGTCTGTTTTTCCAGTAAAAATATCTAAACATCCTTAAAACAAGATAAATCTACACGAGAAGTAAAACTGCAGTGCATTTGGTCTAAAAATCACAATGTAAATACAGAGTTTTTCTACCAGTTTCTGAGTGAAAACGATTTCAAAGTGAGTTTTTCACTCACTTCAATTTAATTCTAGACGCATCAAACAAGTCATAATTATTGCAGTTTTGCTTTTCAGGTAAACTGATCTTGTTTCAGAGATGTTTAGATGTTTTTACTGGAAAACATGACAGAACTACTGACTAAGAACATGATTTTGGAGTGTATATGCTTTAAAAACACAGAGAGAAAGATGAACATTCATAGACTCATGCATGTGAACTTCTCTAGATCCATCGGTGCTTTAACATGCAAACCAAAGTCAACCTTCCCCTTGATACTGATGCCGTATGTAAGGAAGTGAGGAGAACGCCATGCACACACAGATACAGACGAGACGCGTGAGAGCTGCAGCGATGAGATGTGGAGAAGACATGAGGAACGTCAGAAGATACTGATCCATGACAACAGACGACAATGAATTAAACACAGAGTTACCCAGAGGAAGATTTACTGCTCAGAGATGGCGCTTTCATAGCCTGGCTTTCAGATACGCTTTATCTTTACTTTTCTTCGTTTAAGAAAAATATAATGTTGACGTACAGTCTGAGTATAGAGCTATAAAACTGAGCACAGCATAGAGCAGGGATCCTTAAATCTGGCTTGTGAGATCCACTTTCCTACAGAGTTTAGCTCTAACCATAATCAAACACACCTGAGCATTAGAAAATTATCAGCTGTGAAAAATCACAGTTAGGTGAGTTTGATCAGGGTTGGAGCTAAACTCTGCAGGAAATTGCACCCCGAGGACTGAAGCTGCCCATTCCTGGCATTTACAAACATTTGAGTTCATTCTAAAATTACAGTAAATGCAGACTTTGGTATCCTGGAAAATCGAATCACAGTTTGAGACATTGTTGGGATCTCTTATGAAACTAAAGGAGACATATTTTAGATTATGTAGATTATTAATGTCTTTTTCTCAGATTAAAAATATAAAAAGCAGGAGTTCGTCAGGTTCAAAATAAGTTATGCTTCATCAGCAGCTGTAATTACCACAGAAAATATTAACAACTTGTTGCTCAAGTTTGTAAAAACAAACAAAAAAGTCAATATTCTAATAATAATATACTAACAATAGAAGTTTATCGGGCCAGGCATTGCAGTGCATCGTAGGTTTCGCTATTCCACCGAAAATAATTTTTCAAAATTGAAAATAAAAGTATATTTCACAAAGAAAATACTAGTTCAGTGTTTCTACTTCAAAATTTCACATTTAATTTAATGTTACCAATTTAATGTTTACTAGCAACTAAAACTTTTAGCTATTTGTCAGTGTATTTATAAAGTATTTACCACAGCGCATACTTCACCTGTAGAAACCACAATAAACATACCTAGAAGAAATAAAATAAGAGTTTAAAGAAAGTCCCTTCTGAATGTCTGGCACCATAAGATTCCATTGTAAGTAAAGTACTGTACACATAACTATTGCTTGTTTGTACAAACCAAGCAAAACTACTTCCTGTGGAAATTAACACTTTACACTTTTAAAAACAAAGATTCAAAAAGTTTGTTTTTTTTTTTCTTTTAAGCAGCAATCAGCCTGTTTGTGCCACTGAATAAAAAAATAAAAAAGGTAATTGTAAGTTTTTATCTCCCAATTCTGACTTTTTTTTTTCTCAGAATTGCATGATATAAACTCACAATTGCAAGTTATAAAGTCAGAATAGCGGGATATAAACAAGTTTCACAATTGCGAGTTACAAAGTCCAGTTCTGAGTGGAAAAAATATATTTTCTCATAATTGCTAGTTTATATCTCAGAATTCTGACTTAATAACTCGCAATTGCATGTTATAAAGTCTGAATTGTGAGACTTAACTGACTTGAAGTTTTTTTCCCCCCACAAATGTGAGATCATATCTCGGAATTCCGAGAACAAAAGTCAGAATTGCAAATTTGTATCACATGATTCAGAGAATAAAAAATCTGAATTGCAAGATTTAAACTTGCTATTGCAAGAAAAAAGTCTGAATTGTGAAATAAAAAGTCGCAATTAATTCAGTGGTGAAAACGGGCTTCCATAGCAATGCCTTTAAAGGAATAGTTCACCTAAAAATAAAAAAGTTCTGGCCACCAAAATGTAGATGAATTTGCTTCTTAAAACAAATCCATCATTAATTTTTTTTTTTACTTCGAACTGTTGTTTCCGACTATAATACTACAATCTGTAGACCATAATCCATAAAAATGCTTCCTCTAGTAAAAAAAAAGTTGTCTCATTTGAATCAGGAGAGAAATATGCAAGCACTGTTTACAAGCCAAAACCGTCCAAAACAGTTCCAAACAAATATATCAGTGGATTTTGATGTAAGAGGACAACATGAGATACACGTTTTCACTGAAGGAAGTTTTATTTTGGATTATGGACTCGTATTTTGTCCAGAAGTTACAACGCCTTAATAATGGATACGTTTCTTATTTCGTAAGACATGAACTGCTGGACTGAAGTGGTGTGGATTACTTGTGAATTATTGTGATGTTTTTATCAGCTGTTTGGACTCTCATTCTGACGGCACCCATTTACTGCAAAGGATCCACTGGTGAGCAAGAAATGTAATGCTAAATTTCTCCAATTCTGTTCTGATGATGAAACAAACTCATCTACATCTTGGATGAGGGTGAGTACAGCTAATTTTCATTTTTGGGTGAACTAATGCTTTAAAGAACCATTTCTTTTACTTTAAATAAACATTCTAAATAATAAAAAAAATTCTTAGTATGAAGAAAAAGAACTCTATAAAGAACCTTTTGTTGCACGGAAAGATTCTGTGCACGTTTAAGCTTCTTCATGGAATCATCAATGCCAATAAAGAACCTTTATTTTTAAGAGAGTATTTGTAAAGAACCCAGAACACTAAAAGTCTCCATTTGCTCTTAATGCTGTCTTGGAGATAAAACCGAGATACTAAAGAGATCTTATTAGGATTTTTTCTTTCCTACGGGTGACGGTGAGGACTCTCGACAGACAAAACACAATAAAAAAACACATTCACTTGGGTTAAAATGGAAAGACAGGTTACGCACAGCACACACACACAAAGAGACTACAGTGACTACGGTATGTTGGAAAGGAAGTTAGCGATGGACGTATGCACGAAAACAGGAACGTGGCTTCAAGAAGTCACACAAAGCTACCTGGGGGCAATGAACACATGTCCCTCTGACTCAAAAGTGTTTGGCAGGAGAGACTCAAAATCTGCAACAGAAACGGGCAAGATTATCCAGGGGAAGCGGAGGTCGGAGAACACAGGGAGGCTTCTGAGAAACAAATTAACATCAGCTGCTCTTCAAAAGGTGCAGGAACGCAGTGGGGACGTTACCATAGCAACACTGAGGAATCATGGGGGAATACCAGCGTTAGCCACTATGGTGCCTTCAATGGAGTCGCACTGGCCGAAATAATGGGGTGATTTGGAAAGCAGACACTTGTAGCTCGATTCGAATTTCGTCCGAATTTTGTTCTTTTGCAAGTCGGAGAACTGGCTCGACCCCCGGGGTACACATTGAGACGAAGCGAGTTCTCCGACGCCGTTCCCACGAACCGCGTGGCGTGCCGCTTTAGTTTTCAACAGGCATCAACATGGCCAACCGTTTAGCTGGGAGTGGGTGAGGCAGGGGTCCTGATGGAGGTGATCGCCCCTCAGACTGGCACCGCGGAGCCGTTCCAGAGACTCAATCGGAGAAAGTGCCCAGCATTGTGGAGGGGAAGAGAAAGGGCAACCCAGTTTAATCTACTACACATTATCCTGGTGCTATTCCAGCATTCGCGTTTAACACACCGTCCTGCATCATATCTGTTGAATGAGATCCTTGTTTCTTACTAATTTCAGGGTGCTGATTCCAAAAATAGTGCCTGTTTTGTTCAAGCATGTCACGCTTTCTAATAAAATATGATGTATTTTGTAGCATTTTTTGCTTTTGACGAGCATATGTAAGGTAAAGAAGTCTTACACAATTCATTAATCTCCAGAAAGACCATACACAGACATCATTCCTGTCTTCCTCTCAGCCTGGTTACAACTATTTCTTCAATTCCCAGGCAATTTTCCTGATTTTAAGGTTAGAATTATGGCCAGTGACAGAAGGAAATGCAAACACGTGTTTTCTGCTATACCTGCAAGGGTTTTACTACACCCAAACGATGACAGAAAAGGACAGATTTTGTGAAAATCTTGTTTTTTGTAAAGCTTTATGACATCAAATGGAATATTTGAACATACTTTTCAAGTTTTCATACTGTAAGTTAAATAATACATTTTGAATACTTCTTTTTGTCATTAAAACCAAAACATTTGACATGAGATATATCTATATATATAAAATGTGAAAAATCATCATCTTTTTCTTATTTTGTAAAAATATTGTACTGTATAGGGCTGTCTCTAACGATTATTTTGGTAATCAAGTAATCTGTCAATTATTCTGGTGATTAATCGAGTAATCAGATAATTATAATTAAATTTTTTTTGTAGACCTAAGTGAACAATATCCTTTAAAATACATGTATAATAGCAACGAGGCAATAATAATTAGTTAAAAAATAAAGTGTCAAGCAAGTAACCATGGTTTTATTGAACAAAACTGTTAAAATGCATAATGCATTATAAAGAATAGAGCTAATGTACATTACGCATTATACCAAATGACTGCAGAGGGCGCCAACGACCTGACGATTGTTTTTACCCTTTACTGCACCATCTAATCTGTTTAATATTGACTAAACAACATTTAATTCAAATGTCACTTAATCTTTACTATATTGGCCATTACTTTATGAAAAGCTACAGCCACTCTAATTTCTTGAATATGTGAACAACGAAACATGTAAACTCAAAGGGTTTAAACTTTTATTTTGAAATCGCAGTGAACAATTAGCATAATGAGAAAGATAATGATGTATTCTTCTGTGTTTGCATAGGTTTATAAATGATTAACCTTACAAATCTGATGACCCTTATAATAAACCGAAACTCACAACAACATGCAGAGATGGAGTTTGAGACACTCCACACAATGTAAATGATAACAGTGTGTAGCAGCATTTACTGTGAACGGAGCCGCTCTGAGATGCACGTATGTAACCTACACGCATGTAAATAATAAAGCGCATATATTATATCACATATATTTGATTGAATCATAGCGTTTGTGAATTCTTTGTGAATATTATTATGCTTTATTATGATTTTTAAACGGGTTTAACATGTGGAATGCGCCACTTTTGCCGATTACTCGAAACGTGCAAAATGCAATCGAATACTCGAATAGAATCGAGGACTCATTGCAGCCCTAGTACTGTACAAGTTTTTAATTGACATTTTTGAACTCAGCATCATCAAATTAGGTAATAATAGGCTTTTTGTTCAGGATGCAGGGCTATTATGTTTTTACTTTATGCCTTGGTATTTGACAAATAGTGATGTAAAACAAGCATTCAAGTAGTAATTAGTCTATACAGATTCACAGCCACTGTTGTGCCCAGGTAGTTTTTCCCTCCACAATGTCTTGCACTTCCAGGTCAGGATAAGTGAAGACGTAGCGGTGGCAGTCTGGGGGGTGATAGACGTACAGAGGGGTCAAGCTGATGAGAACACGGGGTGTAAGAGGAGGACGACAAACAAACCGGGCGCTACCAAGCGCTCCATCACCAAAACAACAAGAGAGGACCTAAAGGAGGCCATCTAGCAAATTCATCTGTAGCCTATTCCTGCTCATTCCAAAACATGAACTGATGACCATACGAACAGTAAGAGACAACCTAAGAGAATAAACTACCTGGCTAAACTAAAAACAACATTACATGCTCATACTCATCATGAAGTCTTTAAGTATGAACCTGTATGGCAAACATTTCTGCTCAAACTTCAAGATTTAAAGGAAGAGTTTGGACAAAAATAAAAATACAAGATCATTTATTCACCCTCAAATTCATGTGATGCTCAACACAAAGTGTTTTGAAGGATGTTCAAGCTGCTCTTTTCTATTCAGCGAAAGCATTTAGTGATCAGATTTTTGATTTCTTAAGCATTTCTTCGACTTCTTAAGTGTCTGTTATAATTATTTTATTTATTTTATTTTTTATTATTTTACTTGAATTACCATTGTGTATGAAATTGTGATATTACAAATGTCTTTGTTCCTTTAAATAAAATAAAAAAATATCAGATGAAAAATAATTAACTGAAATTAAGTTGAATTACTAAAATTAAAGCTGAATAGAAATGAAAAGCAACAAATAAATAAAAAAGTAATAACAAAGTGACTAAAACTAAAATGAAACTGAACACTAAAAACATAAAACTAAAAAAAAGAAAAACGAATTAAATATATTAATTATACTATATAATACTAATAATACTAAACTATCTGGCAATGTGTGTTTCTCAGACTCATAAAAAAAGCATAAAAGAGAGTTTTTTTATTTATTTTTTTTTAAATCATATGATGATTTTTGTGGCCAGTAAATTAATTTTTAAATACCTGTTCACTGAAAACTGTCCAAGAATGGACAATGTTTTATAATGCTTTTATGGTGCTTGTTAATCTTTTTGTCCTTTTTTGATTGACAGGCACTATATATTTTTTTGCTGAATGAAACAGAGAAGCATGGACATTCTGCAAAATATGTTATTTTGTCTTCAACTGAGCAAATGATCTTGAAACAAAATGAGGGAGAGTAAAGGATGAGTTTTCATTTTTGGGTAAAAAAATCAGACAAACAAACAATGATATGCTACGCTCAACGTGCAATCATAACTTCTCAACAAAGACCACAATAAATTATACCTGTACTACTGTAATGCTAACTCATACTGTAATGCTAAAGTTTCCTTTAGGGATGCTTTCAAAGTAAATACTGCATCTATATGACTAGGACGTTTACTAGCCGTGACAAACAACAACTGACAATTTCTACAGTAAATGCACCAATCTGAGGATTTAACACTGTCACTGAGGAAGAAAGAGGGGAGGAGAAGACAGATGGAGGAGAATATTCCCAAACATAACGGACACAGGGATCAGAAATACGTTTGACAGTGAGAGAAAGATCATATTTTATTCTTCGTCAGGAGATGTCAGGGAGAGACCTTAAACGGCTGTCCGAGCCGAGAGAGAGAGAAAGATAGAGAGAGCTTGAAAAGGAGAAAAGAGAAAGATGTGGGTGTAGGCCGCAGCAAGAGGGTGGGTGAGTGAGTGAGGGAGTGAGGAAGAGGAGGAGAAAGAGGAAGAGGAGGGTCTTAAAGGCAAGGCGGGCAGGAGGAACAGAGGAGGCAAGCAGGCTGGAACAGGTGGAGGTGGGCGTCAGCGGGGAGTTCAGGACAAGGGTACGAGGAAGGAAGTAGAGTAACAAAGGTAGTGGACCAATATGGTGTATACTTGCCCTTGAAGTTTGATCCGTCTGAGGAGGAGAGAGCAGAAAAGAAACAGGGGGGACGGGTAAGGGGAGGAGGGGGGTCACAGACAATATTTTATTCAATGACTGTTTGAATAAAAATATTGTTTTTCTCAAAAGAAGGAAAATCAAGTCAGTCAAAACAGTAATGAACAACTGAGAACAGGAAACCAAAATGAATGACACGCCGCAAAGAATATATGCAACAAGTAGACGGAGGCGGTGAATGAACTTCACGAGGACGGAGACGAGGAGAAAACATCTGAGACGACACGTGAGCAGAATCAGAGCTAATGAACCTTCACCGGATGGCAAAACATGGAGAAAAATAATATGTCACGAGATGAGAATCACACATGAGCTAGGAAGAGAGGAACGCTTTGGAAAGAAAGAAAGAAAAAAGATCTAAAATTTAAATGAAAAATGAAAGCATAAATGAAACGAAACCAAAAATAAAATGAGTGAAAGAGTGAACTACACATAACTCATAAAGAATAACTAAATAAACAAAAGAAAAATACACACACACAACAAATTAAAGGTCAAACAAGCAAAACAATGAACTAGAAATAAACAAAAAAAGAAAAAGAACTGAAATAACCAAAATGCACAAGAGAATAAACTAAATATGTAAGAAAACAATATCTAAAACCAAAAAGAATAGATATAATAAGTGAAAAAACTAAAATTAAACCAAAGGAAGAAAGAAAGAAAGAAAGAAAGAAAGAAAGAAAGAAAGAAAGAAAGAACTAAACTGTAAAACAAAGAGGAATGAAAGCATAAACAAAATAAAACAAAAAATAAAATAAATGAACAAAAGACAAAAGAAGAATACACACAAAAAACAAACTAAAGGTCAAACAAGCAAAAGAATGAACTAGAAATCAAAAAAAAGAAAAGAAAAAAGTAATAAAAGAAATGAAATAACCAAAATGCACAAGAGAATAAACTAAATATGTAAGAAAACAATATCTAAAACCAACAAGAATGAATATAATAAGAAGTAAAATTAAACTAAAGAAAGACAGACAGAAAGAACTAAACTGAACTAAAAAGAATGAACTACACTTATAACTTACAACGAATAAATAAATAAACAGAAGAAAAATACACAAAAAAACAAACTAAAGGTTAAACAAGCACAAAATTGAACAAGAAATCAACAAACAAAAAAAAAACAAAAGAAATGAAAGAACTGAAATAAACAAAATGCACAAAAGAATAAACTAAATATGTAAGAAAACTGTATCTAAAACCAAAAAGAATGAATATAATAAGTTAAATAACTAAAATTAAACTAAAGAACGAAGGAG
>JAHKKF010515768.1:0-14839 GCA_019740295.1 Labeo calbasu
CAATCACACAAGACTCTGTTGAGTTTAGAATGCAGCAGCCAATCCAGAGGCGTTCAGAATAGTCACTGCTGAAACCTAGAGTTTTGTTTTGACTGAAACTCGTGAATTCCCTCATTATAAGCAACAACGTGCAGATATACAAACTATGTAAGCAAGAGATTCATTTACCATGAAGTGTATGGACAGCTTAATTGATTATAAGAGGAGTTATGAGTGCTTAAACACTAGCGAGACTGACTGTGCTCATTTAGAATGCCTTCTTTCCCTGCATGATTCAGTCTAAAAAATGCATTTTCCCAAAATTCAGGATATGGGGCAGAAAATGTATATTTATATAATTTCATAGTTAATCAATATCACACAAAGAGCGCTATTTTTTGCAAAAACCACAAATGTGATTTTGATTTTACACAAAAGTTCAATAAACAAGAAGTTAATACGAAGAGACTTACATTTTAGACAGCATATTTCCTGTTTTTGCTCAATTTCGCCAACAAAAATAATTCTAAACGCAGCCACAGCACTGTTTTGCATCTCTGAGTAACATGATGGTGTTTTGTTCCAAAATTAAACGTTTAAATGATTCAGTTCAATCGCAATAACTCGCTTATTAACACTGACTTGCTGCCACCTACTGGCGGTTTTAAACAAGGACAAGACAAAAGTATGAATCATATTTATATAAGGTTTATTTATTTATTTATTTTGGTTGGGTGGTCTGGTTAGGGGGACCCCCCAAGAGCTTTGACACAATTTGAACACTGGAGCAGTATACTTAACTGCCTGGAAGACATACTAAGTACTAGAATATTATAAATTTGCTGAATTACATCTAGGGTGTACTCATTTGTGCAATCTGTTATTTAAACAAAATTAATTTAGTTAATTTAACTAATTTAGTTATTTTACAGAAAATATTGGCATATATTTTGTTGTTATTATTAAGTATATGTTTAATATATTTCATTTTTGCCATCTTTCCATGAATTAAGGAAATACAAGAAAATACAACTTTTATATTTATTCAGAGGGGGATGTACTCATTTATACTGTGCACTGTATATTATGGCTGTCAGTCGATTAACAATTTTTATCTAATTAATTACGTGATGTGTAATCTAATTAATCACAACATAAATTTGACTGTGAGAATACCCCCAAAAGATTATTTAAAGCTATTTTTGTGTTAAATGAGAAAGTATCAAGACATTACAAATTGTAGCTTTAGAAATAAATATTTTATTTGATTTAAAATAAAATTTATAATGTACTTTATAACTAGCCTAATTTATAAAATGTATAACTACTTTCATAATGCATTACATATAAAGGCTTAAAGTAAAGCATTACTTTTTAACTCCAGTCCTAATTAAACACCTGAACCAGCTAATCAATGTCTGGGATCACTAGAAACTCAGGCAGGAGAATGGGAACTTGGTGGCTCTCCATGAGCAGGATAAGTCACCTGTTAGCAGGACTAGTATGTGGTGGGAACATAAGTTTGTAAACTACATCTTACAGGAAACTACATAACATTCATGTAGCAAGTGCTCCAAGTTTAACCTGCAGAATGATAGATCTTAGATGAGGAACATTAATGATGATCAATTTCAGTACCATGAACTAAAATATTTGAACTATTACATTTAGCTTTTTGAAAATAAAAAGCTATTGAAAAAAAATTAAATGAGTTAATTATTATTAATAATAACAGATACAAGTAAATACTACATTAAATCAAGCAGTTAGCTTTCAAATATTAAAAAAAGGAAATAATGATAACATGTTAATAGTACTGAAGTGCTGAACAACAGTGAGTTATTTTTGTACATTTGTGTACAGTTATGTTTATTTCTATAGATCTTTATCTCTCTCTCTTCAGGGTAAGCACCCCCTGCTGGTCTCACTATTACCTCTTCCAGCAGGAACCTAGTTTTGACCAGGCTCAACCCTGCCTGGCTTCAGTGGGCAACCAGTCTTGGGCTACAAAGTGATATGGATGTGGCTAACAGACCAATATTGAGTAGTCCTCATCTTGAAGTTGGTTGAAAAAAAAAGTTGTTGTTTTTTTACAGAAAAAACAAAGCAAAAAGAACAGAAGTGACAGTTTTTATCATCATACTGACTCTCAACGCCATTCCAAACCTGAATAACTTTATTTGCAAAACTCGAAAGGAGACATTGCGCCATTCTTTCTCATACACTGAAAGCAAAATGTTAACAGTCTGGGTCAGCTCAGCCAAATTACCCCATTCTTAATGTCTGTGCGTTTATTGTTTGCACATTGTGTATTCATTTTTGTTGTCCTCTTGTCCACTTGTATAAAATTGTATTGGCTACGGTACCACTAACGTGACAGTTCATCTGCACAGTAGGTAAGGGTAACACTTCCATTCACAGCAATTGTCATTTTCTTTTTTGCATCTTTGTCTTTATCTGACAAAATTTCTACATTTTTCCCCAGTCAAATAGTTGCACAATAACTAACATCACGTTTTTCAGCAGAGGTATGAGATGTGTGCAATATAGGTGCAGAGCATTAGAAAGAATTTTCATTAATTCATTAGAAAGAACGTTTTCATTAATTAAGCCCCAAAAACATAAGAGTTGATCCTTTAGCTCAGGTGTGACCAGTCCTGTTCCTGGAGGTCCACTATCCAGCATAGTTCAGTTACAACACAAATAATATACACCAGAATCAGGATCAAAAGAAGCTTCAGGCAGATGTGTTGAGCCTAAACCTGCAGGAAAGTGGCCCTCCAGGAGCAGGATTGGACAGTGAATTACTGCAGTGAGTTACTGCGAAGGTCAGAAGTAATTGACATCTTTGTCAGTGCTTTGCACTGATGCTAGAGCATGTACATAAACAGGTATATGCATAAGGCTACAGGAAGTCAGTTGTGTGTGATTAAAAGAGGTGTGACGTGGGCACTGCACCATTTAAGCTGGCTGGAAGGCTGCAGTAGGCCTTTAGGATGAGTTTGAAGCTGAACAGCATACTCTGTCAGGTAGGGTGTGACACTATCTCCAGGTTTCTTGCTGTCCTGGGTGGAGTTAGGCCCAAGTGATACCATGAAGTTATGGCTGACTGATGGGTTTTTAGGGATCACAAGGAGCTTTACAAAGGCACATACACATTTAAACCGAGCCAAATTCCAGCTTTGATATGCTTCATTTACAGTACGTTGCACAAGGGGTAAGACAAGGCAATTAACAGCTCCTGACTGACAGTCGGAGGGTCGGACTGATTTCTGACATTTTGGTTGCATTTTTACATTGCATACAATTTACTTGTTCAGCGAGAGTTGGCATTTAACAAAAACGCTGCTAAAATTGCACAGTGTATGTTTATCTAGGCTGAGCTGTCTGAAAGTCATGCAGAGATATATGGTGAAATGGTAGGATTATCAGTTTGATATAAA
This sequence comes from Labeo calbasu, assembly GCA_019740295.1. Taxonomy (NCBI): domain Eukaryota; kingdom Metazoa; phylum Chordata; class Actinopteri; order Cypriniformes; family Cyprinidae; genus Labeo; species Labeo calbasu. The sequence continues at coordinate 3,423 of JAHKKF010515768.1, forward strand.
AGGCAGAGCTGATATATCTACATGTAACAAGAAAATAGTTCTGATCTTTTCTAATACAGTTCTTTATTACTCCAATACTGAAGATCTCCAAGAACTGTCATGATAAATAAAATCATTATTTAAAATTAAACACTTGGGATCAACATTTTCATAAAACATTTCTTTATTATAAAACATTTTTATACTGCTTCCTTGCATTGAGTCAAAGTCTGTCAAAACAGCAATACACATAACATCATACATCTAGTCATTATAAAATTTAGGACTTGTTCATCTCTAAACTTTACTTTCTCATTTGTTTAGCTCACATTATAAGTATAGCTAACATCCATTTACAGAATCAGTGATTACTTCCCAGCACAAGAGTAACAGTACTGATACTTGATGTTATTGATATTTTTATGATTATTCAGGGATTCTTATGATCTTAGGATAAAAATGAAACATAAAAATATGTGTGCACATACACATACCATTTAGTACTGCTTGTCTTTGGGCTGCGACTGTGTATTTCCATGGTTGTAGATGGGAGTGGGGCCTTTAACAAAACAGCCAGAATCACTGGCAAGCTTAGGTTTCAGCAGCTCAGGCACATGTTATTGTTAGTCCACCAGCTACAGTAGTACAGCCTCAAAGAGAGAAAGACAGAAGGAGAGGGGAATGGAAAATGTGTGTGCTGTTGCATGTGCTGAAATAGTTTTAAGCTATACAGTCTCCAGAGAGTTGACTGCCTTGCATTTTTCTCTATATTCATGATTTCAAATATGCTAGCAAGGTGTGTTTTTGCCACTGAAGTATTCATAACCTATGGATTTGTAAATGTACAAGTACTTGTCTGGCTGACCTCATCCAGGGTATATGTGAGGATAATGCAAGATGAGCCTTTTGCATACTTAACCTGTCCTCTTTGTGATGTTCCACCATCTGTCTCACATCTGCTCTTCAAGTGTCTCTGATCACATCTTAAGCAGAAGGTGCTACTTCATTTTCCTACTAAGTCTTGTTTGCTCAGAAGCATTTCTTATCATTAAAAGAAATATGGAAAATTATATTCAGAGATGGAAACATGAGCCATCAAGTTCCATCAAGTCATTAAAACTGAAGACACATTTTCTACTGTATGACATTAACAGAAAGAGAAAAAACTGTATTTGGTGTTAAAGGAAGGATTCCACCCTTGCTGACTGATAACCAATCATTTTGTATGTATCTCCTATCACTCCAGACGTTTGTTGTATACAACTCTAAGTGCACTGTGAAGTGGATCATCACAAGATATTCCACCATGATTCCAGTTCGAAAGGAGAGTATATGTTCCATTCAATGGGTATTAAAGTGTGCGAGATGTGAATTTAAATTCTATCTATTTACAGAGGTATATTATGTCACACACTTCACACTTCTCTAGTACATTTTGTCATGAATTCATGAATGAATGTTGCAAAGTGAAATAAACTTCAACAGATTTCTTGTGGTAGTATACTTGGATTGGAAGTAAGAACCACTGGTCTAGTCACATCATTTTGGTAAAATCATGGTAACTGATTATGTATCTGTTTATGAACTGTCCACTGTTTCAAATATTATCATTATGCCATCCTACTCCTGGAGGACCAGCATCCTAAAGAGTTTAGCTCTAACACCCTTGAAAGTTTCTAGTGAGTCTGAAGACATTAGGCTAATTTGAGATTAGCAAAATTTGCACAGAACCGATCAACAACATAAAACACAGGCAAATGTATGTACAAGCAAATGTCTTTATTGCAAAAATTGACGGAGATGATGATTGTTTTTTTTTACTTTTAAATAGAGTTTGTTGTCATGTGTGTCTGTTATATCTTGTGTTTTATATAATATACAAATGGGTAGGTTTGGGGTGGGGTTGGATTAGGTGCTCAAACATGTCTAAATTGTGTAAATAAACTGTAAATAATAACGTTATATGGTGGATGATTAAACCAAAATCACAGAACGTGTTGCAGTGGCAGAAAGAAAAACATGTTGCAGGCACAAAAACTACTCCCTATTGAAATACATTATATTGAAAATCATGCTAAGTTGCATGAAAAAAGGGGAAATTCGTGTCTGTGAACACAAATCAATAGATTACATTTTCGTGACTATGTCACGAATTGCCATGAGACTGGGTTGACGACACCTTAAAGCTCACTGGTTCAAATAACCGTGATGTTGCATTCTCTTCTAAAATTGTTTATTTTTTTAATCTAATATCATGTGATTATGCGTTTAAATTATCCACAAATAATCCTAAAAACTATTAAAGTGCAATCTACGTGAGAAAAAAAATCTAAAATACTTGTTTGTATTTAAATAAAAATGGATGATAAATGTCTTTCAAATGGGATTAAATAGCAAGTACTTTGATGGTCTTATTTATCATAATTGTTTTAAAACTAAAAGTAGCAGAACTGAAATTATATCATGTTTATCGGCAGCACAGCGCATGAGTGTGAACAACGTGATATCCACCTTTGCTCTCATAGGTATCAGTTCTACATCAAGAGGTCAGAACTGTCCGTCTTGACTGCCCTTATTTCACTCCTTCCCTCACTGCAGCCATCTACTCTTATCTAAATTTCAGGCAATGCTAGATGCATCTCAAATGAGTTGGTTCAGGTGTGTTTAATTAAGGTTCAAGCCAAACTCTGCAGTGGACCTCCAGGAACAGGTCTGGGCACCCCTGATTTAAAGGCAGTGGTTCTCAATTCCAGACCTGGGGACCCACTGCTCTACACATTTTGTATGTCTCTGCAGTAGCCCTAAACGGACAAACTGCTCAAATATAGTGTTTCATCACTATGTTGTTCTTGTGAATAAAACACTGTTGAACGATGAATGATAAAAAAGTAACAATAATATTCGCAATAATATATCAGTTTACGAAATAATTAAGTAAATATAATTCCTGAACGTACCCACGGGCCACTCCTTGCTGATGACATTTTGTGATGGTACGAAGGCAGTCCGTGTCAGTCTGGGTGCCCAGCAGATCAGAAGCAGGATTTCTGATGCTTGTTTGGAGAAAAAGAGTGTTTTCAAGCTACCTGAGCACATGAGCGGTACTCCCAGCAATGTCAGAGTGGGTTGTCAATACAGTAAAGAATGGTTATACACTCACTATACACCTGTGGACTACTTCATAGCGGTAGACCTTTCTGAGAATTTCTTTTTAGGGCATTGCTTATCAGATACAAGTCCTGCCATTCAGCCTGGCTTTGGCACCACACACTTTCACGAAGTGCATGAAAGAGCGCTAAATGCAGGTGCTAAACTATCTCAATGACTGGCTTATCATCGCTCAGTCCTAGGGAGTGCTAGAAGACCCCAAACACAAGAGAGTTTAGGCCATCCTCAATGCTTTGACCTCATTTGTGTCAGGCAGGGCCATTCCTCTGAAATAGTTCCAGCGACTGCTTGGTCTGATGGCAGCTTGCTTGGTCTGGTTTGCAGCATATGAAGCCATTACAAATCTGCTCAAAAGATTGCATGTTACAGGGCACATGGAAAGCGGGGACAGCGCGCATTGTGGTAACACACATGTATCAGCATGCTGGTGGTGTGGCTCGACACGAGCATGTACAAGTGGGAAGTCATAATGGGCAGAGTGGTCAGACGGAAAGTAATCATTACGGATGTCGCTGTCTGGCTGGGGAGCCCTTTGCAGTGGCACACTAGCGTTTGCCTCTTGGATGAGCATCCAGAAATGGTGGCAGATAAATTGCCTGGAGATCAAGGCTGTACATCGGACTCTTCAGGAATTCTTGATATTTATGAGAGACTGCCACATTCTCATCTGGACAGACAATACAGTGGTGGTGGTGTACATCAACCATCAAGGAGAAGCTTGCTCACATGCCCTGCAGAGGAAGACTGCTTCTTTGGGCAGATCAAGTATTCCTTTCAGTCTGGGCAGTCCATGTACCACAGACTGAACTGTGGAATGGACTTGATGTCCAGAGAGGACATTGTTCTGAGGGAGTGGAGGTTGTACCCCCAAACGGTAAGTCTGATTTGGAAGCTCTTTGTAGAAACAGAGATTGACCTCTTTGCATCAGAAGAGAATGCCCATTGCCCATTATTCTTTTCTCCAAAGAGTATGCCCTTGATGGGGGATATGCTGTCGAACTGCTAGTTAGCGGGATGTAAATATGCATTTCTTTCATCTAGATAATACACCTAGTGCTGCAGAAGATCAGGGAGGAAAATGACTCTCTGATAACAGCAAACATCTTGCTGATAACGCTAAAGTGGCCCAATGTGCTTCGCTTTGCGGGCGCGAAGAAGGGTCACCCAGTTTCGAAGCAGAGACTGTCGCTCTGGATAGTGGAAGCTATTCGCCTGTCCCATGCTTCCAGAGGAGTCGACTGGCCAATCAGATGTTTGAGCCCACTTCATGAGGAGTATGTCTTTGTAACTTGGAGATTTCCTCCTTCGCACTGCATGTTTTGTCTGTGCATGGGGAAACGGCTGAATAGCCACTGGACGATTGAGTTGGCATGTGGCACTCTCTGACACGTGTTTCACATTACATGCATGCATCTTAGTGCTGCATCTTATTTAACAATGTCTATATAACCTGCTTATGTGAGCTGGTCAAATACTGTATGAACCAATTCGATTACTGCTTCTTTATTATGACCCCATAAATGCTTTAGTTCAGAGCTGTTTGACTGCGTTTAGCCACTGGCACCATATTGGCAGGTTGGCAGCTATCCAGCCATAGCGACTTATGTCGTGTTCTCTGTGTTAAATTGGCTGGGCTAAGGGATGCCACAGGTTTTTTTACACAGTGGGGATTTTACATGTTCCCCTAGTGATGGCGCAATGTCGAGAGACCAACCTAAAAGGTAATTGCTTAGGTTACTTAACATAACCTTGGTTCCCTGAAGGGCGGGAACAAGATGTTGTGTAAGTTGGTGTGTTAAAAACCCTATCAGCATTTACAGGAAGCTCCCACTCAGTCAAAAGATTCTAAGGTAAGGTGGAGATGGGAGATGCCTTGGAGATGAGCCCGCCAACTGCGCAAATGCTCAAACGCCATTGGCTATTGTGGTGTAATAGCAAGATTCAGTGATGCTTCAGGAAAGTTCAGAAAAAGGGATTTCCTCTAGCGATGACTCAATATCTCATTCCCTCCCTTCAAGGAACCAAGGTTACGTTACGTAACCTGAGCCATTTTCCATGTTTTTTCAAGTATGGAGGTGCTTCAAGAAACATTTAATTGTGTTCTAGGCGGTGTAACAGGTGTATGGCAGACCTTCTGTTAGCTTTAGGTATGTATCTATTACCAACAGAATCCAATCAGAATGTAATTAATTAATTTAATCAATAAATCGTTTGATCGGACCATACTATATCTATATAGTACACACAAGAAGCAATGTGGAACACACATGACGACAGGGAGTTACCTCTCCCCCTTCTGGTAGTTTTACTGATATTTCTTGTCCCGTGCGAATTGGCCATTAATATTACAGATGTCCTGTGGTAAAAATCACGTTACTCCATTTACCCTTGTAAAACAAATCGCTGGCTCCTGTGTCAGCACCACCACACACATGCGTCGTAGTACTCTCATGAACGCATGTTAAAGACTGACAAGGAGGAAAAGAATCTTGAACGTTCAAGGCCCTTGAACGTTTCACAAATCATTATAAATTCACCTTTGAGCATGAAGAAATTTATTTTTGTAATAAACAGTAGTGATTTTTTTTTCTTGGTAGCACAATGCAGTGTTACACTTTCTGACAATGGAAGAATAATAAGGAAACAAACAGGCTCAGGAGCTAGGAGGAAAAAGTGGAATGAGGATGATTGGTAGAAGTGTAAGGAGGTAAAAAAGAGGAAGAGGTAAAAATGGCCACTTCTGTTTACCATATTCTCAGACATGGCTTTACAATGGCTGTGGTTTCAGTGTTGGAAGAATGACTGTGTCTTCAAACGTTTCATAGACAAAATTTACGTTATCCAAAAATATGCACTGTATTGTGTCCTTGAACTCTTATTTCGATATTCCTTGGTTTTATTTTGCCTGCCTTCAGTTCTTGTGTGTTCAGTTCCAGCTTCCTTTGTTGCTACGATGTTGTATATATATGATATTGTATCATGGTTTAACTGATTAGTGTCGCACCAGCCTTGTCACAGTGTATTTAAAGTCTTGTGTTTGTTTTTGTCTAGTGCTGTTTGTGCTTAAGAGCATACTGTTCGTATGCTTTTCACAGTGGAATCCTGCTTTTGCTTTGTTTTATTAAAAGGTTGTTTTATTTACTGCAATCCTGCTTTTTGTCTTCCGCTGAGAACCACACCATGGCAGTAATACTGTTTACTGTAATGCTTCATAATACAGTAATCCACTTGCATTGTACGATATACAATAAATATACATTATACAGATACATACTGTAAAACATAAACACACATTTACATATTTTGTCTTCATATATTGTACTGTAATTTGTTGACAGACCAGCAGTACAAGCGTAAATGTGAATCTGGTTCAATCTTATGCAATCAATATCACACTTACAGTAATGTTTAACTTTGTAATGTTGAAACTGATACACAGGTATGCCATACATTAAACGTGCATTGTCACCAAATCTGCAGCCATAGCACACGTTGGAAAATACCATCAGAGTGCATGGTTATATTGAGAACATGTCTAATCATTTGACTTGTTGATCTTTGACTTGTTGACTTGTTTGTGAACTATGACACAAAGAGTTCTGATTCTGATGCCACTGATATGTTCATTGACATAAATATTTACTTTTGAGAGATAAACTAAGGTTTCTGAGCAAGTTACAGGCTTTTGCAGGAAATTCATTTTGTAGTACTTTTTGAACAAACTTAGAAATGCACTTACTGGTTACTGTCGCTTTTGTGAGATTATTTTTAGTTATTGGTGACTGGTTTTTGAGTTTACTTGTCTTGTACTCTTCTCATAACTGTGTGTGAGAACACGAGAACAACGTGTGTGAGCCTTTTGTTTGCATTATCCTGCCATGTGTCTAATGCCACATTCTTGTCTCTATGTGTCAATTAATTGCTTTAGTTTCCATTTCTATTGAGTCAGTCTTGTGTACTGTTTGAAACAAAGTGTCTGGATCCTACCAGACCCTTTTGTCTAATTTGGTTTTGGATGCCAGGATTCTGACACCTGTGTACATAGAAAAGCATATGTGGCCTGACGCATGAGGCAGTTTCAATAGCCACTCAGGTAATTTTTTTTTTAGCTTAAGCAGGTGGATTGGTTTTATTTTAGATAAGAGATCCCAAATCAAAACTGGACCAATATGCTGTGAGCAAAGTTGACATATATCTGATACACTGATACAAAACTTACAACTATTCTTGTCCTAACCTGTAGGGGGGTACTCTGGATACGGGCCAAAATTCCAAGCTCGAAACCCTCCCCCTCGGACAGCACGGCAAATACGCATAAACCTTACTCTATTCATTATATGTAAGTGTGAACTTGTGAAATTCATAAAGTCATTACTCATGTGTTGTTGGGAAAAGGCTGCACCTGTTGATGCTTTATTTTTGTACACTTAACCAATCACTTTCACATACAAATTGCAGAAGAAGGTTCCAGAGGTGAGGAGCAGAACAGCTTAACACTTTGGACCATGGCTAAACAAACAGGAGGCATTGCAAGCAAAACAGATGATGAAGATTTAAGAATGCGGGTGGGAATACAAATATTGTATTCTACATGAATCCTGAACTCTACACTGTATTTATCAGGAAGCCTGTGTAAATGATAAAGAACAGGAGAGATGCGCTCAGTGGACGAAATTCCAGTAATTAGGAGGGTGGCTAACTTTTAGACCAACTGAAATTTATAGAGAAGTTTGAAAGGTAATCCAAATGTACGAAGATAACTGATTCCGTATAGTGGACATATGCAGACAGAGTGATATAACTGACGTGCTTCAAAAGACAAATTATCATCAAGGATGACACCCAGACTTTTAACCTGAGAAGATGGAGTTATCAGGGAACTATCAATAGTAATTGAAAATCTGTCAGATTTTGTCATCAGGAAGACCCTCAGTTTTATCTGTATTTAGCTTGAGAAAATTGCATGATTACCAAACTTTGATTTAATCTTGACATTACAGAAGAGAAGAGGAAAGAAGACTAGGATTAGGTTTAAAGGACAAGTAGAGTGGGTTATAATCCGCATAGCAGTGAAAATTTCCATGCATATTCCCATCCATGTGACACCGTTAAACACCGTCAAAGGTACAAGACATTAAGGAAATATGAGATATGGACTCTAAATGCCATTTGTTCCATACGCATCATTTTTATTGCTAAAAATCATTCAGTATCCTTGTGATGTTTTAGAATAAATATATCAAAATATAAAGATAAAATATTTATATAAGACAAAACTGTTTAAAATAGTTCCCAGTTAAACATTTTAGGACAGAGTTGATCTCATTCTTTTCCACTGGCCACATAGTATTTCAATTGTTTTAAACAATTCAAATCAAATTAAATTTATGTAGTTTTGCTGATAAAGTGAACATCTTTTTAGCTATTTTTAGTGGAAACAGATAGGCCTGTATTTATTGCAGTGTAAATACAATTGTCTGACTCGGTGTGCCACTGACAAAATATTTTAAAACGGACACGTGCAAATCTTACTGCTTCTTTAAGTTGTATCCTTCAAATACAGTGGAATTTTTCATAATTTTGTGGAGATACCTTCACACAACATTAAAACCAACACCTCCATGTAGTTGCAGTTGTACAGTAAGCTATCATTGGTCCTATTCAAACCGGGCATTGGACGTTTGACCACCAAATCCAGCAGTGTCTGCCATAATATCGAAGTAAGTGTAAATCATTAATCATTTTTCTCGCTAAAAATATTTTTTCATAACATGAGATCTGCAGGTTACGGAAAACCGATGTGACAAAATGGGTAGGGGACATTGTTGACATTGAGTATGTTTACTGAGTTGTCCCCATTAAATTAGGAAAAGTAATTAAATCTGAAGCAAAGAAAAAAAGATAATCATATATTTACAGACGTTAAACATTGCATGGGATCAAATTGACCCTGAGGATAATCGGAGGGTTAAAGATGAATTATTGTGCACCTGCAGCACTCCTTATATGTCTAAATTCATATCATTTTTAACTTCTGTGTATTGACATTATGCAATTTCAGTGCTTACATCCATTAATCAGAGTGAAATATTTAAAGGGATCCTATTATGCTCTTTTACAAAGTCTTGATTTTGTTTTGGGGGTGTACTAGAACATGCCTTCATTTTTGGTGGTTCGAAAGATGCATTATTTTTTAACATAATTTACATTATTACAATACATTTCTCCCAGCTTGGCACATAAGGCTTGGTTAGTTCCGGGTTTAATGAAGGCCTGCCTTCCAAAAAATGAGATGTTTTGTGATTGGTTAGCTGTTCCACTGCATTGTGATTGGCGAACAGCGGTATTTCAGTACTGCCACGCCCCTTGTCAAAGAAGCAAGTTCTGTGTACAACTCTTAGCACAAGCTAGATTAAAGTGATTCTTACTTTTTAAACATGGATATTTTTCTTACAAAAACGCATCGATTTGCTACTAGAGGCCTTTATTAACCCCCCGGAGCCACGTGAGGCACTTTTTATTATGGATGGATGCATATTATTGGACTTGTTTTGGACTGATGAGGAGAAACACCAGTCTATGCCGTTCTAAAGCTTGGGAGTGCCAGGATAAATTTTAATATGACTCTGATTACATTCGTCTGAAGGAAGGAAGTCATATATACCTAGGATGCATGGAGGGTGAGTAAATAATATGCTACAGTAGTGTTGAGTCCTATCATCAGCCTGCGAGATCGCCAATACATGATATTATCATGCTAATGTATTTAATTATTCACATAGTTCATTGCCCGAAACCAGCTCCAGCATAAGGCTAAAGCAGCCTAACATTATCAAAGAACATCATCACTGATTAGCCTAGCCTATTCTAGTGCATGTTTATGCATTTTAAAAAACACTTGCGTTTTAAGTGAAGCTATCTACACTGTATGATAAATAAATCTCTTACCACACACTGCACACGTCTGCGGCGCGTTGCGGCTCTGACGTGGCAACCAGAGTAGATCGCGGCTTCAGCATGTGTTTCGTACCCTGTACTGCACACGTCTGTGGCGCGTTAAACTCTGAAGCGGCCACTCTAGTCAATGCTTGTGTTGATACCCGCTGCGTTGCGGCTCGTTGAAGCGGTTCTCCACGCTGCATCGCTAAAGTTAGACTAATCCCCAAACCCCTCCCTACCCTTCCTCCAACAATTCGAATTTTGGTGGGTGGGATTTAATTTAATGATATTGTAATTGACGGTGTCGTGATATCATTGCATGTAGAAAACAAACGTTGTAGTCCAAAGGAGCCGTTCGTTGTACTTCTTGAAAAGGTATTTTTAAAAAATGAAATATCTCCTGTTGGAATGTACTTTGAGATTTGTAACTTTGTAGATAGTTTTTATGCCCAAAGATACACACCACACACTGACTAAAGTTCAAAAAGTGAGTAAATGTGTATATCAAAATGAAAGCATAGTTTAAAATCCTTTACTTCATTACTTTTCTCACTCCAAGAAAAATAGTTTTGATGAAAGGTGGCTAAATTATTACAGTCGCCACCAAATTTCTTAAGCCTTTAAGTTATTACGGTAGTCTTGAAAGATAAAGGAACAACACCTGAGGCAAGGGAAGAGTGTATGATATCTGTTATTACACTGGATAATGAAGGTAGCAATGTGGAAATTTTCTCAACAGCTGGAAGCTCAAAACTACAAAATGGAAGAAGAAAAGAATCATAAAATAGATACAATTGATCACTTGTTATATTATTTTGGGAATTTAGTTGGTGGTGAATATGGTCAATTTTAGTATTAAAAAAGATCAGAAATTTGTAACAAATATCTGGTTTATAAATGGGAAAAGAATCAGTTATTTATAGTAAACAGAGCTCTTATATTCCCTTCATTTGACCTGATTATAGTACAATAATAATCAGTTTTAGCCACTGAAAGAGCATTCTTATAATATGATATGATAGTAGACAGTAGACGTCTTTTTGAACAGTAAGTTTTGTTGTATAGTCTAAATATTCTAACCGGTGTCCTTTAGTTTTAAGTTGTTGATGTTCAGGCAGTAAACCAATCTGAGTTTTTATGGGTGCAAGTATATCAAGCACATTATACAGTCCATCATTATAGTAGAAGACCAAAGCGCCTGGAGAAAAAAATGCATCTTTCCTAAAAAAAAATGGTCAAGTCCATCAGAAAGACCAGATAGAATGTTTTTAATGTTCCGGAATGAGATGGAATAAACCTAATTGTTTTCTTTTCTACCATTAAGTTAACAT
>JAHKKF010515769.1:0-18289 GCA_019740295.1 Labeo calbasu
TTTTTTTTTTGTTGTTTTTTTTTTAATACTGGCCACTATAATGACATGCATACACGATGAACAACATTTAAAACAGAGTATGGGACTAAATTTATTGCACTAAATTCCATAAACAATATGGCACAGTCATAGATGTGTAGTGGATTTATTTACTTGAATTAATGCAAGTTGTGTGTTCTCTGCACCTCCTGTTCTGCAAAGCAAAGTGACACACTGCAGTGTTGAAGTAGGCTATTATGGGACTGTGATCACCATGTGAACATGTGTACAGATTCATGGACCAGGAATCAAAACAAGCTGAAGTCTGGGCAGGTCATTGACATCTCATTCACAAACCTAAGAAAAAAAGTGAAATGTGCATTAAAGCATTAGACATTATTTATCAGTTGACAAGCTTTGGACTACATAGCTTAAGATTTTGCATACTTTGTCATTTCGCTGTTTTTGCGTGGGAAGCGACGGGTTTGAGTCCAAGTCTCCTGGTTCTTCAGGCCACCAGTGGAAACCCACCAGCCATACTGCTGGTTGTCCGTCACAGGTACGCGATACAGTTCTTTGGGAGCTGAAAGTGAAACAAGATCTCATTAATGTCACACTGACCACCAGAAATGTAGCCTAAGAAGATCTAAGAAACCACAAAACCAGTCTTAAGTAGCATGGGTATATTTGTAGCAATAGTCAACAATACATTGTATTATTAAAAATTATTGATTTTTCTTTTATGCCAAAATTTATTAGGATATTAAGTAAAAATCATATTCCATTAAGATATTTTGTAAATTTCCTACCATAAATGTATCAATACTTAATTTTTGATTAGTAATAGGCATTGCTAAAAACTTCATTTGGACAACTTTAAAAGGCAATTTTCTCAATATTTTGATTATTATTATGCACCCTCCGATCCCAGGTTTTCAAATAGTTGAATCTCAGAGGCAAATATTGTCTTTTCCTAACAAAACACACATCAATGGAAAGCTTGATTTTCAGCATTCAGATGATGTATAAATCTTAATTTAAAAAATCTAACCCTAATGGTTTTGTGTCCCTGGGTCTCATATTACATGCTATATAACTAAATAAAAGTCTCTTTAGTGAATAATGAAATTCAGTTTGTCAAACATAATGAAATGTGTGATGATCTTATCGATGTCACACTGACCACCAAAAGGGTATCCAATAATTTAGGTTTAAGATCAATTATTAAAACACATGCATTAAAAAAAAAATCCATACTGTCATGAACTAATCTTAACATGATGAATATCACTTATTAACAGAGAATTCCTTCATGTTGAACAAGCATAATTACATGAACTAAGTTATAAAGAAACACAAAGTCCCCTCTCTTTATTAAGTCATATATTCAATATGTGGGTGTTTGATGTGTTTAGTGTGAACTTACACCTCTGAAGGCGTCTGCTGAAGTCCGGATATCTGCTCTGGATGCCGAAATGCAGGTCTGATGAGTCTGAAAGGAAAAACCAAATGAGCTGGACCTCACTTACTCAATACTGCAGGTAAACAGACGTGTTTGTCGAAAGAACTTGTGTGAAAGCAACCATACCTCGTGGATCTAGTTTGTTATGGGTAGATGCTAACATCCTGTCCCCAAAAGGGTTCTGATAGCCCATATATGTGAGTCCGAAGAAAGCCATAATCACAACTGTATTTTGAGAACTAGCAAAACAACGGCAGAAAGAACGAGCTGAACCGAATGAGCACCGAAAAGAGTCGAACACGAGATTCAAAGCGGTTAAATTGTTTCATGTGTTGCCATGGATACTTGTTCTGCCCCCCCCATTTCCTCTGTTTATTTATCAGCATTTTTATAACCTAAAGCCTAAACCATTTCGATGTTACGAGCTACGAATATGTAGCTCGCTTCATAAAAATCCTCTCCGTCCTCTTGCTAGTTCGCTGCCCTTTAGTTAACGACTTGTTTGTTAAGGAAAATAAACCCAGGGTTAAATGGTCCAATGAGATGCACCTGACATGACAGCGTAGTAATCTTACTGCTTCAAGAAAATTGAAAACGAGCCATTTTCTAAATATTTTCTGGTGTGTATGTTTACAACTGAAAAGTGGTTACACGCTTCGCTTTGTTTCAGGTAAGTACATACTTAAGTTGAAGCACCACTCTTTGAGCCACTTTAGTCGTTTATGAAATGCATTTTATCATGCAAATTAGCGTTCGTATCAGTACATGGTTGTGGTTTTTGCAAATACTGATACTTTCTCCTATTTATGTAGGTCTTCGTTTTGCCAGTTAGGTTATTTTAGAGATTAAAATAGATATTTAGAGAGTAGTTTGTCTTTCTCATTGCTCAAAATGTATTTATTTTTTTGTCTGATAAGATGTCCTGTATCCATTTATACACCGGTGCTTCGAAACAGATTCATCCGCGCAGAGAAGTAGAGCCGAAGCACTAACAAATCAATGTTCTTCCGCGAGACGCCTGTAGTTTTATTAAGGGCTAAAGGTTACATAATGTAGCTTTAAAATGGTTGTGCTGTGTGAATGAATCTAAATGTTCCATGTTTCACTCATTATTCCCTCAATTCATAAAAATGTCACACGGAAGAACACTGCTGGCACTTTTTGACATTTAAAGTCAACTACTCAGATCGTAAATAGCACAAACTATTTTACTCCGCAGACATTTTCTGATGCTACAACTGGCTGACGTGAGATAAAGTTCTTGTTGAAACAGAAATGTGCTCAAGTTTGGTTTGTTTTCTTGTAGGATGTACTTACAAAGTCCTCAATGTACTCTACCCATAAAATTGAGCTTCTTGGGACTGATCCTTTTAATCACCATTCTATGGGTATTACTGCTGAATATAGGATGGTGGTGGTCTGCCAGCTACCGGTTCCAAGGTCTTTCCTTAAAGCCAAGATACAGAGGCAGTGTGGGTAGGAATTCCAGTAGGATCTGGCATTTTCAGATGGATACCTCTAAACCACCCTTTGAAGAGGCTTCAGTGTTATCTGGAGATGCCAGATGTCCTTCTGGGTTCTACAGCATGGAGGAGCTCACACCTCACATAGAGAGACCTCAGGAGGATCCTGAAGGACCTGGAGCTGATGGAAAGCCCTTCATCACTGGCATCTTGACACCTGCAGAGCTCAGGGAGAAGCAGGAGGGTCTTTCTAGAAATGGTTTTAACCAGTTTGCCAGTGACCGCATCTCCTTCCACCGCAGTCTTGGTGTCGACACGCGACCCCCGGAGTGAGTACCACAGGAGGCAGACTGAGCAAAGTTATTGTTAATTTATCTTTTGATCATGAGCACATCTTGTTCACTGTTACCCTTCCAAGATGCATTGAGCAAAAGTTCAGCAGATGTCCGAGGTTACCCACTACCAGTGTGATCATTGTGTTCCACAACGAGGCATGGTCCACTCTTCTCCGCACCATCTGCAGTGTCTTACACACTTCACCGGCTGTTTTACTTAGAGAAATCATACTGGTAGATGATGCAAGTACTCAAGGTGAGTAAAGGCAAATATGCATTGCATTTTTAGGTACCTGCTTTGAATAAAGTAGACAATAAAACAAGCAAACAAATTCTATGTAGTTATGTTGAAGGAAGGAGCCAAGCCATATCTAGAGACCAGAATATCATAAAGACCTGGTGGTGGGATCTTTTGACCTGAGCCAGTAGACATCCACCCAGAAGCAATGGCCTAGTAACCACTCAGGACACCCTGGCAACACCTTAGGAACCCCCCAGAACACACTAACAACACCTTAGCAGTGACTTACCAACCACCCAGAACAACATGCCAGTACCTTAGCATCCACCCTAGCAACCACTCAGAACACTCTTGCAACCACCTAGGACAGCTCAGCAATGCTTTAGCAACCAGCCAGGACACACTAGTAATGCCTTAGTAATGCCACTAGTAATCACTTAGAACACCTTAGAAACATCTAAGCAACAACCCAAAACATGATAGCAACACAGTTGTGCTCTGGGTGGTTGTTAAGGTATTGCTAGGGTATTCAGAGTGGTTGTTAAGGCGTTACTAGGGTGTTAAGGCATAATTCAGAACACAATAGCAATGTAACCATCCAGAACACCTTAGTAACACCTTAGAAACCACCCAGAACACCGTAGCAACACCTAAGCAACAACCCAGAACATGATATGAAATGTAGTTGTGTTCTAGGTGGATGCTAAGGAGTTGCTAGGGTGTTCTGAGTGGGTGCTAAGGCATTACCTAGAATACAATAGCAATGCAACCACCCAGAATACACCTTAGAAACCACCTAGAATAGCAATGTCTTAGCAACAACTCAGAACATGTCAGGAATGTAGTTGTGTTCTGAGTGGTTGCCAAGGCATTGGTAGGTTGCTAAGGCATTACCCCAAACAAAATAGCATTGCAACCACCCAGAACACCATAATAACACCTTAGAAATTACCCAGAACACAATAGCCTTAACAACAACCCAGAACATGATCACAATGCATTTGTGTTCTGGGTGGTTCTAAGGCATTGCTAAGGTATTTAGAGTGGTTGTTATGGCATTACTAGAGTGCTAAGACATTATCCAGAACACAAAGCAATGTGACCACCCAAAACACCCTAGTAACACCTTAGAAACCACCCAGAACCCAGTAGCAATGTCTTAGCAACAACCCAGAACACCATAGCAACACATTAGCAACAACCCAGAACATGATATGAAAACACATGTGTTCTGGGTAGTTGCTAAGATGTTGCTACAGTGTTCTGAGTGGTTGTTAAAGCATTAAGGCATTATTCAAAACACAATAGCAATGCAACCACCCAGAATGCCCTGGTAACCTCTTAGAAACCACAGAGAACACAAGAGCAGTTAGCAGCAGCCCTGAACACTGTAGCAACATCTTAGCAACAACCCAGAACATTATATCAGTGCATTTGTGTTTTGGGTGGTTGCCAAGGTGTTGCTAGGGTGTTCTGAGAGGTTGCTAAGGCATTACTAGGGTGCTAAGGTATTATCCAGAACACACTAGTAACACCTTAGAAACCACCCAAAACACAATAGCAATGCCGTATCAGCAACCCTGAACACTAACAACAACTTAGCAATAACCTAGAACTTGATAGCAACCCAGTTGTGTTTTGGGTTGTTGCTAAAGCGTTACTATGGTGTTCTGAGTGGTTGCTAAGGCATTACCCTGAACACAGTAGCAATGCAACCATCCACAATACCCTAGTAACACCTTAGAAACCACCCAGAACCCAATAGCACTGCCTTAGCAGCAACCCAGAACACAATAGCAACACATTAGCAACAATCCAGAAGATGATATGAACACACATGTGTTCTGGGTAGTTAGCACGGCACGATAGCAACACCTAACAACAACCCAGAATGTCATAGCAACGCAGTTGTGTTCTGGGTGGTTGCTAAGGTGTTGCTTGGGTGTTCTGAGTTGTTATTAAGGCATTACCCAAAACAGAGTAGCAACGCAACCCGGAATACCCTACTAACACCTTGGAATCCACCCAGAACACGACAGCAATGCCTTAGCAAAAACCCAAAACATCCTAGCAATGCCTTGGCAACCACTCAGCGTAATATGTGTTGAGATGCTCAAAATACATTAGAAAATACATACTTTATTAAAATGTTAACGTTGAGTTGAATTCTTGTAGTTTATAACTTTTACTGTATTGTTTTCTTTTCAGATCATCTTAAAGCCCCATTAGAGCAGTATGTCCAGTCTCTTGAGATTGTGCGTGTCCTGAGGCAGCGTGAGAGAAGAGGTCTAATTGCCGCCAGACTGATGGGTGCACGTGAGGCTGGAGGAGAGGTGCTTGCTTTCCTGGACTCCCACTGTGAGTACATGCTATTGGGGTAATATAGTGCAACCCAGCCTATGGCTTTCACACAAACTGAATTGCTAACGCTGCTTCACCTGTCCATTCAGATGAGCCTCGGCTGCTCAAATCGTAGTCCTCTTAAAGGTAAACATATATTCATACAGCCATGAGGATTGAGTGTTTTATTACAGTTGAAGGTGGAAAACATTAGAGAGAGAATGATAAACATGGTCTAGCCAAAGCTGATTTTTTTAAAGTAGACATTCTGACGTCGACTTGCTGATTTTGTGTGTGTTTTCTCAGGTGAGTGTTTCTATGGTTGGTTGGAGCCCCTGTTGGCCCGGTTAGTTCAGGAACCTACCACAGTTGTGAGCCCAAGAATTGCTGTTATCAGCAAGAACAATCTACAGTTCATAAAGCCAGTGATGTCGACCCGCACACATACTCGTGGGAACTTTGACTGGATCCTGAGCTTTGGCTGGGAGACTATTCCTGAAGAAGAGAGAGTGAAACGCAAGGGTGAAACCTATCCTGTCAGGCAAATGATCTGCAAAACACACACAGAGACACCTTTCACATGACCACATATTAATTTAAATTGCATTTATTTTGCTGAATATGAGACACCAGTTTTCAAGTAGTTTAATTTTTCGCTCAGGACACCCACTATTGCCGGTGGGCTTTTTGCCATTTACAAGCAGTTCTTTGAACATATTGGAGCTTATGATGACAAGATGGAATTCTGGGGAGGAGAGAACATAGAAATGTCATTTAGGGTAATGCCCTCTCACAGTTTATATCTTTTACATCCATTGAGTGAACTTTTGCAAACAAAAATACAAGATTTTGACATTTGACTACTATTATTCTATTTCTGGTACAGTTTTGTTATTGTTAACTAAAAATAAAACTCTTAAAAATAATTTTCTTCAATTCAAATGAAGCCAAAATAAATTATTTTGTATTGGCTCTTGCAGGTATGGCTGTGTGGAGGCAGTCTAGAGATCATTCCCTGTTCTGTGGTCGGCCACATCTTTCGCATCAAAAGTCCGCATTCCTTCCCAAAAGGCATAGATGCGATCGCACGCAACCAGGTTCGCCTCGCAGAAGTCTGGATGGATGATTACAAGAAGATTTTCTATAACAGAAATAAAAAAGCTGCTGCCATTGCAGCAGAGGTGAGAGAAGTGGATAATATACAGTCATGTAATATTTTAAATGATTATAAATTCTTAATTGCACAGCTCGCATATTTCTCTTCTACCTTTGTGGAGGACAGAAATCATATGGGGACATCAGTGAGCGGCTGAAGCTCAAAGAGAGGCTGCACTGCAAAAATTTCTCCTGGTACCTAGAAAACATTTACAACGAGGTCTTTGTGCCCGATTTGAACCCTGTGCTGTTTGGATCGGTAATGTAGTGTTATAATTTGGGATGTGTTACAATAATAGCTATTACCAGCAAAATCTGTAAATTTTTTTCTGCGTATTGTGTCTATAGTTGAAGAACATTGCCACAAACACTTGTCTTGATATTGGTGAGAAGAATCTTGGAGGGAAGTCAGTGATTTTATTTATTTGCCACAACATGGGAATAAATCAGGTACTTTAAGACCACTGCTGTCATCCTCATATATATATATATATATATATACATATATATATATACATATTTTATTTTTATTTATTTGTTTTATTTTTTCACCCATGCACGCCGCTCTTCAAAAGTTTGGGATTGGTTAGATATAAAATGCTTTTAAAGAAATCTCTTTTGCTCATCAAGGCTAAATTTATTTGATCAAAAGTACAGAGAAAAACAGTAATATTGTAAAATATAATTAAAATTTAAAATAATATACTTTAAAATAGAATTTATTTCTGTGATGCAAAGCTAAATTTTCAGCATCAGTACTATAGTGTTCAGTGTCACATGATCATACAGAAATCTAATATGCTGATTTATTGTCAATGTTGGAAACATTGATTCTTTGATGAATAATTCTTTGATAAATTCTTTGAATAAAAAGTACAGAATTATTTTAAATACTTCTTTTCTAACAATATAAGTATTTACTATCAATTTTTTGGATCAATTTAACATACTTGCTGAATAAATATTAATTTATATCAAAAAAAGAAAGGAAAACAATTACTGACTCCAAACTTTTGAACGGTAGTGTATATTGTTAAAAAAGATTTCTATTTTAAATAAATGCTGTTCTTTTTAACATTTTATTCATAAAAGAATCCTGAAAAAGTATCACAGGTTCTAAAAAAACTATTAAGCAGCACAGCTGCTTTCAACATTGATAATAAATCAGCATATTAGAATGATTTCTGAAGGATCATGTGACACTGAAGACTGGAGTAATGATGCTGAAAATTCAGCTTTGCATCACAGAAATAAATTATATTTTAAGTATATATATATATAAAACCATTATTTTAAATTCCAATAATATTTCACAATATTACATTATTTTATCTGTGTTTTTGATCAAATAAATGCTGTCTTGATGAGCATAAGAAACTTTTTTAATATACATCTAAAAATCTTACTGATCTCAGACTATATATAATATAAAACAGAAAAAAAGTATATAAGCTGGTTATAAATAAATAAATAAATACTAACACTAACTAATACTAATAGTAACTAATACTCTTCAATAAATATTATAATAGTATTTTAGTAACATTTTTATTGGCCATTTTTCTATATTTTGTTTTCACAATGAATTTGACTACTAAGAAACAGATGAAAAAGAAGTGGCGCAAGTAAACAGAAGCTCACTGCATTTGCTAAATTAGTACTTTTGATATTATATTTCCTTTTCTGTCTTATTTTTCCTTTGTAGTATTTTGAGTACACGTCACAGCAGGAGCTGAGGCATAATATTGATAAGCAGCTGTGTCTGCATGCAACAATCGAGCCTGAACCCGTGCGAGTGGAATTGTGCAACTTTCAAGGTGTTGGAACCGTCCCAGCTCCACAGCAGACGTGGAGTTTCATTCTTGTTTCCCAACAGGTGCATATCCCAACATCCCTCTGGCTGCATGATGTCACAAATAATATACTATTTTAGCACAAAATTTTCGTACAATCTCAAACGTTTGTGGGTGTCATGCTTTTAGAGATTTAAATTTGGTCTTTAAAGTGTGTTATCTTACTTTTATATATATTTGTAATTGTTTGCAGATATATCTTCTCCACAATGCTCTTTTTAGTAAGTGTTTAATGGTGGAGTATGGCAACATCATCATGAAAAACTGTGATCCTGCCAACAATTATCAGCATTGGTCTTTCATCTGATCTCAAGTCAGATTATCTGATTCTTTTTTTGCAATATTCCACAAAACAGACGTGCAACGAATAGTTCAACAAATGCTGCATTGCTGTTTTGCACCAATGTAAGGTTGTGCAATGTATTAGTTCTTAACTGATTTGTTGATCTCAGTCAAATGAAACTGAAATGATTAAATGCACTAAAATCATGTTTGTACACTTTTAATTAACAATTTTGTTATTTACATTGAACGCTGTTCAGTTGTAGCATTTGACTGATGTATTTATTACATGAAAGATGATGAATTAAAATGCGTTTTTGTAAGCAACTTGTGCAGTGACTGGATGGAATTGTGCAGTGAGCCAGTCTACTTTAAAATCCAATCAAGTATGTACATTAACGCAAGGTGGCGCTAATGCATTAAAATAGAATAAAGTTTTCTTGCCAGTAACGTAATAACAAATGTCTAAATCATTGAGGTAGCTTTAAACAGAATATCAATATGCGAATATGCCTAACTATTGCAGTTATTAAATGCATATTATAATGGTTTATTTTGGTTTGGGTTTTTTTTATCTGCAATGTCATGCTGACATTCTTTCAGAGCTCTACGCTCGACTTTTTTCTAGATCTTATCAGCATTACTCATTAGACATTCCGCATGCGCGTTGTCGATTGGACGGAAGAGCGTTCAGAATGTTCGTCATTGCAGCGTTTAGCTGTCAATCACCGCCCTGCGTGGTTTTTTATCCACAAGCGCCTCCCCTCCTGCAGTCTGGCCCCGCCCACTTCCCTTAAACTCAGCGCAGTTGCGCGGTGACATCATGTGCTTCAGCAATGATGGGCAGTCGAGCGAGCGCTGGTGAGTTTCTCTCTACACCAATAAAATCACAGAACACCGCCGTGTCATTTTAATAGGGAAGGAGGAAACTGTATTAAAGAATGACTGTGTAGTCGGTATTGTAACATTTTTGCCCTGAGTTCGCTACAGCTCCTTAAGTTTAGCCTTTAAGTCCTGCTCTCTTTGTTTTGTTAAGTAAACAGCCCTAACGTTACATGTAAGTAGCACGTTGTCATGCAGTGAGTGAGGAGTTTGATTTTGCACTGTATATTTTCCTGTCTACTAACTTCATCTTTTCTCTCACCAGCTTCATCTTGTAGAATTTGATGTTAAATGTATTTCAGATATTTATGTTTAAGGCATTTGTTGTGAATGTGATGCAGTGCATAAAATTATTAGCTAGCTTTAAGTCCAGTCAGACAGTGCCAGGCTGAGCCCTGTTAAATAAGGGATTGTG
The DNA here is from genome assembly GCA_019740295.1 of Labeo calbasu. Lineage (NCBI taxonomy): Eukaryota > Metazoa > Chordata > Actinopteri > Cypriniformes > Cyprinidae > Labeo > Labeo calbasu. The sequence continues at coordinate 10,408 of JAHKKF010515769.1, forward strand.
CTAATAACATTATGGTAAGTTCAGAGTGTGGGTTTATGGGAGGCTGTGTTTTTGTCACACGAGGTTTTTGTGTGTATCTTTCCTGTCACAGAGAGAAAACGCACCACAGTCCCTGAACTCAGTGGTAGGACTATATGTTTGTCGTCCCATTGCAAGTAGTGATGTGATGTGACTTGTCAAATTACTAGACTAGTCGGTTGGTAGAAAAGTGGAAGTGCTCAGGATTGGCAAGAAATTATTGCATGTGAAATAACTTTATCAGATGCATATCATTTTTGTAGATTACTTTCTTTGGAAGTGACATGTATATCTTCATAATCAGGCCATTTAGATAACATGCTTGCTCTGTGGTTGATCTGTTGTGTTAGGCAGCTTTAGCAAGTTCTCTTTGGAGAACTTCTGTTTGTGAATTTACGTGCCACATTTTCAGTAATTACAGGCCTATTTATTTATTTTATTTGGCCATTTTGAGTTTGTTGATGGCTGATTAACATATACATTGTTATTTTGCAGTTTTGCTTTCAGTTTCTAATTTGTTGTCATCAAGTTGCATTATATACTGTGTATATATCAACATTATCATCTACCTTGATATCTGCCATCTTCTATTTTAACTGCCCTGGGAACATTTTCACTGACCTAATAGTTGTTTTTATGTATTTGTTTATTTAATTTAGTGCTGTCAAGTGATTAATCGTGATAAATCGCCTCCAAAATAGAAGTTTTTGTTTACGTAATACATGTATGTGTACTGTGTATATTTATTATGTATATATAAATACACACACAGTATATATTTTTAAAAATATTTACATGTATATGTTTTATTCATATAATTAATGTTATATATAACTATATTTAATATATAAACAACATTTTTCTTAAATATATCCATGTGTGTGTATTTATATACAGATAATAAATATACACGGTACACACACATATATTATGTAAACAAAAACTTTTCATTTGGTATAATCGCAATTAATCGTTTGACAGCATTCATATATATGTTTAATTTAAATATGATGTCTTAACTTTTATTTTAGAAATATTTTCATCTGTGCCAACATATTTTTAATTTAACATTACTCTTCTTAAACTAAAGAAAGTTATTTTTAATTTGCAATATTTAATGATACAGCTGATAGAAAAAAAATCAGAAACCTACTTTTGATCTGACTGTATGAACATAAGGACAACATGAAATCTGTGCTTTAATCATTTTATGACCTTTTGGCAGACAAGATGAGCCTTCCCCTCTCACGCTCTGAAGTGTTTGGACAGCTGAGGAAAGAACTACATGATGATGTGGAATTTCACCAGTCTGACGTTCATATCTTTATCATCATGGGTGCTTCGGTGAGTCTGTGTATTTTAATATCTCTACTAATGAGGAATTGATACAGTCTCATCTGCAGCCATCTGTATTCTGATATTAATCCAAAACTGACCATGTTCTGTTTAGTACTGAATCATGTAAACTCCTCAATCCAGATGCCTGATTCAATTTAAGACAATGAACGTAATCTCAAATTCAGATTCTCCCACCCCTGCAATATCACAAATTTGTTGCATGTAAATACCTTATTCAGAAAATGGTGCTATTTTAGATTAGGGAATGCTATTTGCTATTAACCAGTAGCTTATTAGCATGCATATTACTAGCATATTGGCTTTTTTAGCGCTTATAAATCACATATTAATGCTTTATTCTGCATGACCATATTCTAGATCCCTTAACCCTATCCTGTACCTAAATATAACAACTATAACAGCTACCTTGCTTACCATCAATAACCAGCAAATTGAGAGTTTACCGAGGGAGAACTTGTAGTTAAATGTAATTATGTGTTCTCCAGTTTAAATTGTTACCTAGAAAATGAGCTGAAAAGGGATGCCCATGCTCTCCACAATTTACCAGTTTGTAAAGCACAATGAAACATGCATACTACTTGCACAGGTGCACATACAATTTCATCACCGGATTTCATCACACTTTCCAAGATTGCACATAGTTTGTGGAGTGAGTGTTTCCACATTCTAAAATTCTGTCGCCATTCTGTAAGCTCTAGCGTCACGCCTCTCCCACCAGTTTTTGCTGTAAACATTCTGTCTGCATCTCCTCACTTTCCTTCTGTTGCTGAGCTACGTATTACTGCATGTGTTTATTAATGATTGTGCTATGATTGTCCTATGCTTTTCATTTCATGGTGGTGTTTTTGGGATTGTTGGAGGTAAGAAGTGTTAGAGTCCTAATCTAATTAAATTATTTTGAAAGCTAGGGATGTAGCGATTTACTCAACTCGTGATGCTATAGGATTTACAATACTTATTTGACAATATGATTTTCTCACGATTTTTTAACAAAATAAGATTTAAAAGGAAATGTCCTTTCATTATTTCTCAGATAAAATACTGTACATTTCTTTGTGAAATTTAAATATGTTACACAACAAATTAAAATTTAAAACAAATCCCAAATTAAATACATAATACAAATAAAAGAACTCTCTTCATATAAACAGTCTAAGGCTTTGCCTGAGCTCTTTTCATTATTCATTAACTTTAGAGACAACCACTGCATTTTAATCATGATCCAAACAGTTTTTAATATAAATGAGTTTGTATAATTGTAAAAATTTGAAGAAAAAACAGAATGGTCTGTCTTTGTGAAATAATATTACATAAAACACATCAGCCCACAACAAAAACAGCAGACGGGCTGAATGAAAACGCAAATTCACTGTAGTGCTTATGAAACCGTGGCAATTTCCATGGTTAGCACTGTAGGCAAAGCACAAAACAACATTTATAAACGGGTACACACAAGCAGGACTTGTTATCATAAGAGCAACTGGAGGTTTGGTTTGGTCCTCACACTACATATAGTGTGAACCATTAAATCCTATTAAACTATTTAACTACCATTTAAACTTTTTAATTAATTAATTATAATTTAATTAATTAATTAATTAAAATGTATAATAGTGATAATAATATTATTGTACTTTATTTAGTTTTTTTAAATAAAATTAACAAAGTAATAAAATGTTATATATTATAATTTAAAATAAAAAAGGAGTATTAAATAAAAGAGTTATTTTATAGAAGTAAGTATTTTAAAGTAAATAAAATGCTAATATTTACTTTTGTCAGTAAATGAAATGTCACAGTTTAACATTGTGCCTTGAAAACTGCAGCGGTTAGCCTAGATTAATGCTTTCAGCTTGAATAGAAATCTTATACAGTATTACAGTTTGTCGATTTATGAACTGAACATATTAACACAGTGGACTTTTTTTATTTTATTTTGGTCATGCATGTGCACTTGCGTACTACTTATGTGCACCCCTGCATATAAATACTACTTTATTAATAGGTAAATTCATATACACATATACCCACACCCAGCTGCGATTGCGATTCACGATTGCGATCTCAACCAACTTGACAGCAAGTTGACAGCATTTTGACTCGCATTGCAAAATGCAATGTGTGGATTGGCTTATAAAAAAAAAAAAAAAAAACCTAACAAACAAAAAACATGCGCATTTATATATCTATATCTATATCTATATNGATTGCGATCTCAACCAACTTGACAGCAAGTTGACAGCATTTTGACTCGCATTGCAAAATGCAATGTGTGGATTGGCTTATAAAAAAAAAAAAAAAAACCTAACAAACAAAAAACATGCGCATTTATATATCTATATCTATATCTATATCTATATCTATATATATATATATATATATATATAAAAAAGTTCTTTTTTTTTAAGAACTGTTTATCTAATGGTTCTTTGGGGAACCAAAAATAGTTCTTTTATGGCATCATTGTGAAAACCCCCTTTGGAAACCTTTATTTTTAAGTCAGGTCATTAAAATGACTGTCAAAAAGTGGTCCGAAATCATACTTCAATGTGTACAATGTCTTAATTTATTTCCTGCTTCGTATTTTTTCTTGTACATGGTAGTTTCTTTAGTTACACAACTTGTAGTTCTACAGCACAGCCTGTTAACTGCTGATCCAATGACGGAAGAAAATGTCAGATTGCTCTGAATTAATAAAATGACTTGGTGTTTTGTTTAAGGAAGTACAGGAGAAATTATGCAACCGTGGAAGGACATTACCAACATAGGGCTTTTTTTTTATCATCCAGACAGAACGGTTCAGTTCACAGCCCTTGAACACTTGTGGCCTTGAAAGGTGATTGGGCCAGTGAGTTGACAGAAGATGTAGATTTGATGAAAGACTTATTTTATCTAATCGGCATGATTTAAACTGTGATGAATGCTGACAGAAGTATTTAGAATATCAAAAGTGAAGGTTGCATTAAAGTAGGTCAAGCTTTTACACACTAGACTGTTTCTCTTAACTTTCAGTGATGAAATATAAACCTTCTTCCTCCTTTTTCTGGCTAGATTTTCCTTGTTCCTCCTTACTTTGTTCAATGTTTTTCTAGTCGGTTTTTGCACAACTGTTTTGTCAAAGACTCTTTGTTACTGTTGGCTTTTCCTGTCCTTATTGTTTGTGTATTTAAATAGGTGCTAGTGAGCAGGATTGTGCAATATCACTCTCTGTCAGCACTATTCTTTCAGCTGGTTTGGAGAGAGGGAGAGAGAGGTGAAAGAGCTGGTGTGTGTGTTTGGGATGTGGGTGTGGTCAGAAAGGATTGTTGGTTGGTGTGGTGTCCCACAGGTTAATGGTATTCGTTTATTCAGATGCAACATCGCCTCATTTGTCTAACCTTGGGCCACTTACACTCAGTGCATTGACCCCCAGCCAGTGTCACATTACCAAATTTGTATATAACTTAATTTTAAAGACGGTTTGTGAGTACTCAGATGTAAATGGTTAGCTATGTAGCTTTGCAAATTACACTTTATTATAATTAAAAACACATGAGGATCATTTTTAATAAAGAAATCTGTGCTATAGAAATTCTGCTTTATTTATATGTGGAGTCCGCTCATTAGTCACCGTTGTATAACAATGGAAAAACTTCCTCTTTAAGACATTTTACACAAATCGGATGAAGTAACGGAGTTAAGCTGGCCTTTAGTTATTTGCTTGATTGAAATACAAATAGATAAAGCAAATGTGCTAAAAAACGTGTTTAGAAACCGATGGACAGGAATGCCTCAAAATATTGATTTTATTTTGTAAGTGTGAATTAGATTACACATTTGTGAATTATATGGACTATTTAGAAGTTTAAAAAGAAGACTCTTATGCTCAAAAAGGCTTCATTTATTTGATAAAAAACATAAAAACGGCAATATTGTGAAATAATATTACAAAAATGTTTTTTGTTTAATTATGTTAAAATGTCATTTATTTCTGTGATCAAAGCTGAATTTTCAGCATCATTACTCCAGTCTTCAGTGTCACATGATTTTCAGAAATATTTTTAATATGATTGATGATAAAGAAACATTTCTTATTTTTATCAATGTTAAAAAACTGTTTTGCTGATTAATATTTTTGTGGGTAATTTTTTTTTAACCTGATATGCTGATTCATCAAAATTTGTTGTCAGAATACCACAGGAAAAAATGCCATTTAAAAATTGTATATTGGGTTAATATTAAGTAAGTGAGTGAATAAATGAATGCCATTTTTAAATGTATTATCGGTTTCCACCACCGACTGTGTTTAATATGTTTTAGGATGGACACATGTCTGACTCTGTCATGACTCATGAAAATAGGCTGCTTAAGTGGTTGAAAAAGAAACTTCTTGCGTCAAATCCATTACTGTATGGCTTGCTTTGTATTTAACATGTACCTTTTTATCATTTTATGCACTTCCCTGGAAATCAATCCCATGGTCTAAGCTCAATGCACTACTCTTCATGCAATGGCTTAATTGAGATGCACATTGCTTGGTTATGAACAAAAAACATCTCTTTTCTTTTTTTTTTCTTTAGAAACACTGTAGTCACTATCGGAACAAATACATACAGTTTCTCTGGCTGCTTAGTTCTTGTGTGTTTGTTTTAGTATGATTATTCTTCATGCGAAAAATTCATGGATAAATTTGTGTCAAGTCACCATTACTGAGTGTTTTTTTTCCAATGGCAAAGGAGCAGGAGTGACTAAAAGATTAGATAGTGAACTGATATGTTTACTAATAACTAATATAATGCATATCTGGACAGATGGGACTCTCCCACATTGCCATAAATCAGCCAGTACAAACAGAATAATGCTGTCTCACCATGTGCAGAGTGTTTTCTCATGTGTCTGATTGGGTGTGGAGCAGATCTGTTGAGTTAAATGGCCTTTGCGTTGAAAAGATTGAGCAGGGATGGGTTGGCTGTTATTTTAAGCTGCGTTCTATCTTGTTATTGTGTATTTTGCATTTATTATTTAAAGAGTCATTTTTATAATCAGCTTTTTTTGTAAACTTAGTCATTGTGCTCCACTGAAATTATGGCAGTTTCCATGGTTTTGATTCCTCTTCAATCACAGTGAGTCATAGTGACAGTTGACTATAATCAAACTTTATCTTATTAAAAAAAAAAAAGCTGCTTGGCTTGACTTACAGACCCCATTAAATAGTTTAACAAATGCAGATTGCTTTCCTTTGTAGATGTATTTAATATTTGCAAGATTTTTTTTAGGTAGGCAGTAGCCTTTAGATTTCAACCTTGAAAATTTACACAATAAAAGTCACTTTAAAAATGAATGTATGTCAGTAACTTCCTTCTTAATCGACTGATGTTGCAACTTTATATTGCTTGTCAGTGGCCGGCGATATTAGAGGGGCATTATTACCCTAGAGAGAATTTTTTTTTGTTTTTTTTTAAGTAATTGGTTTACAAATGATTTCCGCCATGGGGAAAATGTGGACGCAATCGTGGAACCCAGTCCATGGAATTTACTGTATATTACAAAACCAAATTTTGGATGGATAAATAAAAAGTAGGTCTGTAGGAAAAAGTAGATCTGCTCTGAGAGTCACTTCTTGAGCAAATTTTTTTTTTGATCCCTACAAACAGAAACGTGAAGGTCTTCACAGCAACCTGTCAAAATAAAAGTTCGGTTTAATTTGAAACGGTGACAAAGGAAATAAAATAAAATAATAAAAAAATAAAAAAATAAAAATAAATAAATTACTAAATGTAGTGGTAGTACTACTGATAATACACTGACCAAAATTATAAACGCAACACTTTTGTTTTTGCCCCCATTTTTCATGAACTGAACTCAAAGATCTTTTTCTATGTACACAAAAGGCCTATTTCTCTCAAATATTGTTCACAAATCTGTCTAAATCTGTGTTAGTGAGCACTTCTCTTGTGCTGAGATAATCCATCCACCTCACAGGTGTGGCATATCAAGATGCTGATTAGACAGCATGATTATTGCACAGGTGTGCCTTAGGCTGGCCACAATAAAAGGCCACTTTAAAATGTGCAGTTTTTGGTCTGGGTGGGGGGTTTTGAAAACCAGTCAGTATCTGGTGTGACTGCCATTTGCCTCATGCAGTGCAACACATCTCCATGATGGTCATGGATGAATGGCACAACAATGGGCCTCAGGATCTAGTCACGGTATCTCTGTGCATTCAAAATGCCATCAATGAAATGCACCTTTGTTTGTTGTCCATAACATACACCTGCCCATACCATAACCCCACCGCCACCATGGGCCACTCGATTCACAACGTTGACATCAGCAAACCGCTCACCCACATGACTCCATACGTGCTGTCTGCCATCTGTCCTGTACAGTGAAAACTGGGATTCATCCGTGAAGAGAACACCCCTCCGAAGTGCCAGATGCCATCGCATGTGAGCATTTGCCCACTCAAGTCGGTTACAACGATGAACTGCAGTCAGGTCGAGACCCCGATGAGGACGACGAGCAT